>JACBWW010000012.1:8442067-8691947 GCA_020086605.1 Lanius collurio
AAGAGCAAAATACCATCTAAACCACAGATTGATAGTCTATCAATTCTGTGTATGAAAGCAGCACGTGAAGTGTACACTGCACAGAACTAATAAAGAACTTCCTTTAATCACAGGAGTCAGGAGATCCATGCACTAATATTGGTGTTGGCAAAGGAATGCCATAATCCTCAAACTGGGAATAATGCTTCCTGTTTACATTTTTCAGAAGATGCTTAGGGTCTCAATCATGGACCTTGTTATTTACAATGCAATAACAGCATGAAGAAATATCATATTTAATTGTTTCTAAAGAAAAATAAGAGTTCTGTTTTTTTTTTCCTAAGCAACAAAATTTCTCAGAAAAAAATGAAAAGGAAAGAAAATTCAGTTAATTGGGTCAAGAATGGAAGACACCCCTGAACTCTGATTAGGCTGAAATAAATTATCTCCAGTTTTGTTACGTGACAACCCTCCATTCCCCTGGCAACTAGAAATTTCAGACACCAGGAAGATATTTTAAATACTGTGCGTTATGGTCTGTTTTTAACTTCACACACACATGCTTTCTCTTGCATGGGTATTCTATGACAAGAGATGAAGAACTGAAAAAAAATGACAAGTGAGATTTAAAAATGCTTCAGTGACTTGACTGAAAGAAATTTCTAGTTGTGTATTTTGGCTTCTTGTCCTAACTGCTTGGGAAGCCTTTTTTTATTTTCATTTATAGTATTACAGCATACTGCGTTTTAACAGGTAGATCAAATCCTACCAAATCAGCTTTTATTGATATTCCAGACAAAAAGACTCCGACCTGCTAACGTTCAAGATCATAACCTGCGTAAAATCCCCATCTTGCATCAACAGAATTGCTTAAGTACCTTTTAAATCTGCCTCTTAATTTAGTTGCCTATTTTTCAGCTGAACCCTTGGTTTTAAGAAGTAAATTAACTAAATAGTAAGGTATAAATCTGACAGTGTTCAGCTCTACCCCGTGACAGATTTATGCTCTGGCATCTTGCAGCCTCGCACAGTTAGGAACAGGAGTTTTACAACATTGTGGAGGAAAGCTCCAGGCTTTTGAAGGGAACACACAGCAAGCCTTGCTTTAAACCCTGGAATGCTCCAAATTATGAGATTTAAAATATGACATCTTTATGTACAGAAAAGCTACCACATTATGGTTTTATTGGCACTCGTTTTGGACAACCTGCATAACTCACTGATGGCTTTGTGAGTAATGCAGTTATCCGAAGCTTATACTTATACACCCCTTGTAAGCACAATTACAGCATTATATCTTCTCCAGATACATGCTTGTACACAAATCTCACATATCAGGAAAAAACAAGAACATTTTAAGGTGCTATTTGGTTATTTCTGCTACATGGTGAAGAAAGAGAATAATTCATGTTCTGTGTGCAATGTGCTATGTAAAACTTGAAAAAGGTCCCCAGGGGAGTGAAAAAAGCTCCTTCACAGAGCCCCATGCACACACCACACCAAAAGGAATGTGACATCCAAGTCTTTTCCTGTGAAACACAGAGAGAAGCTAAGGTGCTGGTGCTGCGGGACAAGCAACTCCTTTTATTTAGGATTCCAATCATGAGGAATTACCCTGCAGAGCCATTTTGATCACTACTGCTCCTTAAAAAGACAAAGGACAAAGAAGCAACATCTCCAAACCTAATTTTCCATAAAAATGTACAGCAAAGAAAAAAACATACCATTCCTAGTTCTATCTTGACAGTATTTTGCTCTTTCAGAGAAGTGCTTCCCAATACAAATATACTCAATAGCCTTCATTACAACTGATAGACTAATATTCACTATAAAATATGGAGGTACACAAAATATGGAGGTATATCTACATTTATACCAGAAGAGTCTGAACTCAAATTCCATCATAATAGATTGGATATGATTTAGTAACTGATCTTTCATATACTATTTAAAAGTTTTGAATCCATTTTTACAGAACTCACAGTTTGTGTTTTGCAGATTTTAGTAAATAAATTATGATATGGAGAAATTTTGATTAGGCAGAATCAAAGTGCTTTAAGTGTTTTAAGTGCTTCCTTTTGACAAACTACCTTGCAAACTAGAAATGATAAATTGAATTGTTAGGTTGCACATAAGAACCATAATCACCTCACTAACACTGTTAAATACATTTTATTAGTGTAATTTTATAAATACCATTATTACTTTTTTAGGAGAGGGTCAGTAGCTTTAGATGACTTTTTAAACAGAAGTAAACCTATCAATTGAAAGGAGTTGCCCCAAGAAATTCACAAGCAGTAAGTTTTATTGGTAGCTAAAGTAATTATGAGCTTAAAATGCTTCAGCTTCTTGCTTTAGCAGCAAGTACAATCAGAATTGCTTTTACTTTGCTACTGAGAATGTCAACGTGCTCAAATAAAAGGAACAGTTTAAAAATTCTGTCTTCCAAAGAGAACTTTCTTGCCGATTCTGTCTTGGAGACTTGCTGTCAAATGTTAGCCAGAACTAGAAACACTAGTTCCTAACTCACCTTTAGCCATTTCCTCTAAAAGACTCTGCACCTCCCCATCCTCCCAGAAATCAGCAGCCACACCCCCACTCCTTCCTGCCCTTAAGGTGGCCAATGGCTCTCCTTCCTGCTGGGCCACACCAGATGGGCAATGAGGACACTGAAGTCACCTGGCTGGGCTCTGCTCTTGCTGCCAGCAGGGGACTGCAGCCCCACCTTGCTCGGCCCCACACAGCACCGGGACAAATCCTTTGCTTCTGCACCATCTTACCTGTGGCACGGCTTTTAACTAAGAGAGGTGTCGCTGTTCTGGAAGCTTTGCTTTATTCTTTTTATTTCTTACCATATTCCTATTAATTTAAATGTAATGGTTGTTTAACTTGGATGGATACAGTATTTGTGAGGTCTCACCCACACCACTGGCCTGTATGTGGAACACTAAGGAGAGAGCAACACTTGGGAACTGCATTGCCACTGGCAATCCAAAGGACCAGCTTTCTCCCTCGAGTGATGATTCCTGTGTTGCATATGGTGCTGCAGAATGAGAAGGACTTTGAAAGGTTTCTCATTTGAAAAGTCTTGACTAGATGACTAATCAACCACTTTCCAAGTTTTTTTCCTGAAAATATTGCTTGTGACATACAGGATTTATTGAAGATGACTATTTTATGGTGGGTTGATTACATGGTTAATGTACCAGTAAAGAGATGGCAATGAACTTTGAGAGAGATAAGAAAGCAATTGTATGACAAGTATTGACCATGTAGCCTTTTTGAATTTTAAAATTCATAGGTGCACTGGGAAAGAAGGTGTTGAAACAAATGTACAAGAATGAAGCGGATTTTTAATTCATGGTACACTTACTATTTTTATGTGGTACTATGGCAACATGGTTATTGCAAGTAATTTATCATTGAACTCTTAGCCACCTGTCATACCTTATTCTATTAATGAAACACAATAACTTAATTTTTAAATCAAAAATTTTTAAAGCATAGACTATTTCATTGGAAAACATAAGTTTCTAATTTTAAGAACATGAACATAAACAAAGAATAAGTTAATATCATGGCCCACATTAGAAAGCTTAGCGTGCAGTTACAGAAAAAACGTTGATTTATTTTAAGTGAGGTGTTTAGATTACATCTAACCTTACTTTATTTGCAAATGAGACTGTTAAAACATCAAAATGCTTGAGTTCACTACAAGGAATTGAATGTGGTTATAAAAGCAGAGGTCGAGTTGAGGATGGTGCCACATTTTTGTCCATAAAAATCTATCTACCTCCCATTGAAGATGCAAGATCTTAAACTTTCAGAAATCAAGGCAAATGGAAGTTCTCTGTGAATCACTGAAAGCAAATGCATTTCTTTTTTGTTTCTCGTAAGTCCTTTTCTCCCAGATGAAGAGATGTGTAATCAGCTTTTCTGGAAAACTTCATTTCCTTTATCAGTCATATCTCATGTAAAGGTAACTCTCCTTTAAAGTACAGGTGACCTTACTCAGTCAGGCAACTCTCCTTACTTAAAGTACAGGCAGCTCATACTGCACCGGGATATCCATTATCCCAGCTTCCTCATAACTTACTTTTCATGCACCTAACCCCCGAATGTATTACTGCTCCTGAAACACACTGCTCATTCCTCATGATCAAAACTAAACCGCAGAAGTGTTTGTTCAGAGTCCCCCTCCCCCTTGCTGGTACCCCTGTAACGAAGTGGACCCTCACCTCAGCAGTACCTCTGCATGGAGGTACAAATTAATGAGCTGCTAATGCCGGAGCAGCGCCAGATCCCAACTTCTCATTGGCTGCAATCTGGTCATTAAAGAGAGGTAATTAATGCCAGATTGCACACACAATGCTAACAAACAAACAAAACAACCCCAAACCTGCTTTTCTCCTGCCACAAACGGCAAAACAACAATACTGACATAACGGCAGCGTTCAAAGGACAGTTGCAGCTCTGCAGCGGCACCTCAGTTAATGAGTGTATAGAAAAGAATTTATCTGAAGAAGAAGAAAGTGAAACTCAACAGCCTTTCAGGCACATGAAACCAGCTTGGAGAAAACTCTGAGACGGTGGCAGCTACTTAAGAAGAAAATTCAGCTGAAAATAAATGTACAAAGAGTTCGGTTCAAAATTTCAGCAATGTGTTTTCCCCTTGTCACTCATTGCTCAGCTAGTGAATAGTGTTAAAAGGTAGAATGCAGATTTCTCCAACTATTCGTCACATGAGTGATCATGACCATATTTTATTGCTGAAGTTTTCTGGCAGTACCTGAAATTTCAGTCATGACGAACTAATACAACTTCTTTGAAATGTCATGTATGCTTCTCCATGGATTTAGTTAGAATTTAATATTATTATATAGCCACTTTCAGTGTCAGCAGATAGCTAAAATACAATGTTGAGTAAAAACAAGCAGCAGAAACCAGAATATTATTAGCATAACAAATTAATTTCCATCAATTCCAAGCACATTCTTTTTTTCTTTTTTTTTAGTTGATAGTTTATGATAAAAGACATCTCCACTGAATTAAGCTCCTAACTAGCTTGCTCAATGAATGGGGCAATCACCATGTTAAAATATCTGAAAGCAAACTTATTTTACAGAAAAACGAAGAATAAATACAGTAAGCTTTCAGACAAAGGATAGTTGTCAGGTTCTTAGTATGCGATGCAAAACTGTAATATTCTGTGTAGTGCTTTAGTTTCCTAATAAGTCATTGTGATAAGGTTAACACTTCAACATAGAACAACATACAAATAGGAACACCCAAAGATGAAAATTACTATGCTTATGTTGCTGTATTAGAATTTTATTTGCTAAAGGGTGAAAACAGATTTTCAAAATTCACAGTTAACTTAAAACAATAGTTTTAAACCTTTTATTCCTAGCCCTGGCTGCCTTCAGGAAGGAAAGAACATCTGGTTATTTAAGGAACACAATATGTTCACATTTTCTATGACTTTTGTTTCTAATTGGGTTTTTTAATTTTTTTTTTTATTTGAACAACTCTAGTTAGAACTATGTTTTTTAATCACTTTATATTTTTTCAATGCCCTATCTCCATATCTCTACTTCTTAATTTTGCTGCCTTTGCTTTGAAAATTAACAGTGCTCAGTGGTTTTGATAAGGAAAAAAACTGAAGAAAATGAGCCACTCATGGTGTATTAAATATGCAGACACACACCTTCAGTAAATGTTTTTGGATATACATAAAAGAACCTTCTCTTATTTTTTCATTTTTCATATACACAATTTTAATAGCCCATTCTTCCATAAGAAGCTCTACTTTTACATTCAGAAGGACTGTAAATGCATAGAAGTTACTTTAATATAAATAATTGAGGCAATTATCTGTTCAAAGATTAGAAATGTGAAACAAATACTCTGCTAAGCAGGTTAACTTTATCACCCTATGCAAAGACAACAACACCGATTTGAGCTTTTCATTCCACATTTTCCTAAGAAGTGGAGCTAGCCAAATGCAGAAAAGGCTGAAATTCAATTATTATTGATCCATACTCCTGCCTGTAAAATTAGTATCTCTCAGCCCCCCCCTCAAAGACAGGTGCATTAACTTGTTTTCAGCTATTACAGAGATGTGTATTTCTCTTCTGAGGCACTGAAAAATATCTCTCATCTCACCTGCCAACTGGGGTTCGCAAAGTGAACAGGAGAGCTGCTGCAAGCATTAGGTTAATGGCAAGTACTAATTACTTTTCATATTAGTGTTAATACTGGATAATGCTAAGGCTTCTGGTAAGGTTTGATTCCACAAAAGGTCAGGAAACTGTGTTTGTCCATCTTTAAGAAAAATATGCCACCCATCTTTTAAGCACAGCTTTCTTCTGACATTTAGGTTGTTCTCCTGGTGATGACTGCAGTGAAACGAAGCAAACAAAATGTGACAGGTTCATCAAGCCAAAGTTTACCTCTCCTGATAGACTACAAGACAAAAAGTAAGAAGGATATACCTGTTATGTCAGAACAGGGAAGCAGAAAAAAATAATAGATGTTTTTAGATGTACAAACGCAGGTTATCTCCAATACTGGAAGCTACAGATGGAAAAGCTGTATCAGGTCCATCTTACAACTTCACCATTTATGATAAGATTGTTCCTTAAGAACCTTTCCGTTTTATGTACCTACTCCCAGCCTTTCTTAGTCCAAATACCCCACAACCTCCCCTCTGCAAGATGACTTGGTATTTCCCTAGCTACAAAAATAATATGAAAGACAATACATATTAGAAAACCTGCAAGAGTTTGTTCCTGGCCATGACTTCTAAACTGCATTTCTTGTCTAGCTGAGATTTAAAGCTCCAAGGAGCAGAGAGCAAGCCTCTCTCAGATATTTGGAACAACACTAAACTTTTTTGGTATGTTCAATAAATAATGAAATAAGCCACTGGAGCATTCCACAGTCTCCCAGAGAAGAGTTCCCTGATTTCGCACAGCAAAACCCAAGCAAAATCTTGGAAGAAATGCCACACAGAGCAACTCAGCCCTGGAGAGACAAAATTGCACTGAATCAAATGTAATTTCCTATTAGAAACCAGAAGCTTGTGATGGAGGAATGCACAGGAAAACATCAAAGAAGGAAGAAAAATAATTAAGCTCTGAATTTGTTAATCACCACTTACAAGTCACACCACAGACTAAACTCTCTTTGTCATTTCTTCCAATCTCCTTTTATCTGCACAGGAAATAAAGGCAAACTGAATTATTTCTATGCATCTAGCAAAAAAAAAATCATAATTTTCCCACTTATTTCGGTATATAATCTGTGCACCGAGTCCTACAGCACCCATGATGCCTTGTGGAGTCTTCCCTTTCATTCTGTTTAATGAAAAATGTTGACAGATTTGGAAATGTTTGTGCACAGGTCTTACTGAACACCAAGACTTCAATGTCAGATATATGGAAAAAAGGGACTGAACAAACAGATGCTTACAGACACATAAGTGAAACTTAGTAGTCATACCTAGGAAAAGGGAAGAAACAGGTTCAAACAGGACTCAAGTCATAGCCTTGAAAATACATTTCTTTCTCAGACAAGGAGCTGTTTTTTAGTTTTAGAATGATCCCTTAGAACAGGTATTCCTTACTGTAAGAAGTCTTGATCTGTTTATGCAGCCTCAACACAAAGACCCAATGTAAAATGAGAGGTGGCTGCAAGTCCCTTAGGCTCTTCATTCTCTGGAAATCAGAGGTTCTCAACCTTCAGAGTATATCCCAGGCAGAAAAGTACAGCTCAGAAATAAGAAACAATTGCATTTTATCATATTTAAACTGACAAAGCAACTACCACTCTTTGCATCAGAGTTTCAAGTTCTAATTCACCTGACCAAAGGGAGAACTACATGAAAGACATGGTAGAACTACATCCAGTATTTTTCTGAAAGGTATTCAAGGCCCACCTCAGAATGTTAATTAATAGGACACCAAGGTCTTATGAGCCTGACAACTTAATTCTGTTGGGGACAATAGCAAAAGGAGTGGAATAGTGATTAAGCCTCTTTGTGGAAAGTTGGTGGTTAATTTTTGCCCCTTTAAGCTGATAGCATCTCTTGTATGCTGCCTAGTGTGTTTCACAGGACAGCTGAATAATTAGTAGTCACTTTATTGTTTAACATATCTCTTCAATAAATGACATTACATATTGAATTCAGATGGATAACTAAACAAAATTTTCCTCCTTTTGTATCTTTCTTCTAAAAAATATTTCTATCTTTTTTTTGCTAAGAAAGTACATAAATGATTTCACAGACTGCTGCCAAAATCTTAAGAAAGATTCCTGAGATCTAACGTTAGAAACTTTCTTACAGAAAAGATGATACACTTTACTTTTCATCATGAAAGTAATCTTTGTGCCTGAGAGGAATGCAGAAAGCTGTTATAAGGATGGAGATTTCTGCAAAAAACTGATATAGAAAAACAAAGAGACAATTTTTTTCTTAATCCATAAAAGTGTAAACACTGGTAGAGAATGAAATTTAGCAGAAGGCAGCCAGAGTGCAGAAGTGATGAATTTTTTTGCTTTCAAAGATGCTGTGCATCAAGAAGATGAGGGAAATCAGACTTTACACTGGCAACCTACTAATGGGACATGCACAACGACAGTCCAAAACCAGCAGCACAAATTCTGCTATCTGCCAGAGATCTGAGTAAGCAAAGATTACTGTGTACAGCTTCATGTCAAGCACTTAATCCACTATACAGTGGGCATCTCCTGTATATTATACCCACACATGTACACATGACATTCTACAACAGCAAGAGGTTTTCTTTTTTTTAAAAAAAGATGAATATATCAGAAACTGTGTGCTAGTAATACGTGACATAAAATTTATGAATTTATACATTTTATTCATGTGACTCTTTACAGGCTGTAACATCAAACTCTTGGTTTTAATCGAAACCCAAAAAATGTATGAATTTATACATTTTATTCATGTGACTCTTTACAGGCTGTAACATCAAACTCTTGTTTTTAAACAAAAACCATCACATAAGCAATATATATTGGGCAGGGGTGGTGCTTTAAGGATTAACAGTGATTAATCCCAGAAATCCCATGAAAAAGGTCTTTCAGATGTAATTGCATGATACTTTCTATACAGCTTACTAGGTTTTATATAGTAACATCACTGTTTCCCTGAAAAGTATACTTAATCCTAAAAGTATGTGCAGAATACCAAGTAAAGTTGTTCTAAGGAGCACAACAGAAGTTACCAGAGCTCCGGGATAACTTCAGCGAACTGTCCTTTAAAGTATCCTTTAAAGAGTAAAAGAACTTGTTTTTGCTTTGTTTCCAACTCTTTCCTTCAGCTCTTTTGTCAGGTAAGAAGAAACTTGGAACTACTATTCAGTTTCCAAAATGTAGGTTGTTATTAACTTAGCATTTAGAACATTTTATTACAGTGATTTATTCCTGTATTAACAGAGCAAGAATCTCACCTTTGGGTCTCGGAGAAAAAGTGCTCTTAGGATAAGGGAGTGAACATCTCCAATAGGTGGATAATGCATCAGAAGTCCCAAACAGGTCTGATAATTACTTGAAATCACTACGATTAAAAAGCAAATAAAAAACAAGTGAGAGAGAGAGAGAGAATATTACTGTCTTACTTTGATATTCCAAAACAGTACTTTTTCCAGTAAATTCATTACAGTTCAGATTTTGCTGTCTTTTCCCACATGGTCTCTCAGAACTAAAGAAGAGTAAAAGGTATTTTAGATACACATAATCAAGCTTCATGACTACACTTGGTCCAGTCTAATTAAGAACAGTTCTAAAACCATGACTTTATGTCACAGAGATTTGTGTTGGCTCCAGATTCAGATGCCTCAGTTCAGACCTCCATAGCTGTGCACCTAAGACCTGCCCAGTCAGTGGAGCTCAGGGCAATACCGACAGCAGAGACTGAAGAACTAATCCTATCCCTCAAAATGTGCATGGACTTTTCACACTCTCCTCCACAGACATCTAAATTTAAATATGATAATTCGTGTTTATGGCTTTATGGTAAGTCTGCCCCACTCTGACGATTTTTTGCTGAAACATCTTTTATATACATATCTTATATACATATTTACATACATACACACACTCAGATACCTATGCATACGTAAAATTATTCAACAACTCCTTGTTTTCTTCTAAATCAGAAATGTCACAAAATGTTCAGGAAAAAGGGAAAAGACTAGATTTTAATTTCATAAACACTAGAAAAAATAGAGTATACCATTAACTTGCTTAGATTTTTTCACTTATTCAGAAAATTTTCAGCATGCTTTGCTAAAGTTTATAATTTTGTTCTAATCTGCTTGATTTTATCTGAATCTATGTAAGCATACTCTATGGCTTTTTGCTTGTTGTTGTCATCTTCAGGTTTTTTTTTTCCTTCCCAAATCAATCTAATTATGAGTGCAATTATTAAAGACATCTTTTCAAGCAGGTCTATGTAAACTACTTCATTTCTTTTGCACCGTCTAAATCCAGGCAATCCATCTGCCACAGCTGTCAAAGCAATGCCTGTTAATGATGCCTCCACTCTGCAACATAAAGACAGCCCCCAACAAAAGTGATTGTAAATAAATTTCTAACAAACTTTACTATTCTGAGAACTTTAGCTGTAGTAAGAAAAACCTTTAATTAATCAGGGATACTGCAAATACAATATTATTTTGAATCACTAAAAGGCAAAATAAAGGGAGGTTTTGTGGACAGAGAAATTTAAATGGTTTACTTTTTCTCTTTCATGTGAATAAGCCTCATATCCTCCTGCACCTTACCTCCCTCAACAAGAGGATTATGGGGAAAAGATGCAGGACTGGGCAAAATGAATAATTATAATCTGTGTAAGGAACCACTTTATCATCTTCATTTCCGTTGCTGATCCGACAGCTTGTAATTTCATACATCTGCTTTCATTTGTAAAGCACTCACTTATCCTACTCATTCTTTATCTGTTCTGCCTGTTCTTTTTCCTACCCTTTGTTTTTCTTGTTCATATTCAGGTACCTGCTTTTTCTTCTTGAAGTCACAAAGCTGGCATAATGAACACAATACAATGGCCTCCGTCAGAGTTCTTTCAGAGTACAATACGAGCACCACGCAGAACGTACCCAATCAAACTCTCATATGTAAATCAAATTTAAGATACTGAACTGCAGTTGTGATCATGATGCCTTTTTACCAAAGCAAATAAAAACAGTGAATATTGATATTAAATGCTAAATAGTTTTATAAATGATAGAGACAGTAACACTAATGTGTTTCTTGAACAAATAAGTACGTGTTCTATTCTGCAATGTAAAATGGATTAAAAATATCCTTATTTTTCCTGGAAGAGTTCTTTTCTGTCTCACAGATATAGAGAAAACTAAATATTATAAAAACTAATTTATTTTAATGGTGCAGACTGGACCCCTGACAAAAAACTCCTTATCATCCAGAAAGTTAAAAAAAATCCAGCACTTTAAATGAAAGACCTGCTAACTTTTATATAGGGTTTATTTTTTTTTTTTAATCTTCAGAGTTTCCCCCATATATTTAAACTGAAAGAGGGTGGATTTAGATTGGACATAAGGAAGAAATTCTTTACTGTGAGGGTGGTGAGGCACTGGCATAGATTTTGTGGATGCCCCTGGAAGTGTGCCAGTTCAGGCTGGATGGGGCTTTAAGCAATCTGGTCTAGTGGGATATGTCTATGCCTATGCCAGGGGATTGGTCTAGATGATTCTTGAAGGTCCCTTCCAAATCAAATCATTCTATAATTCTTGTCTCTTGAGGAGAAAATGCATAATATTATGCAACAGAGTGGCAGTTTTCTTAAAAATTATAGAGAAATAGCAGTAAAACAGAACTGAATATACTTCTTGGTGTTAAAAGGATTTCTAAAAATCATCTGTAGGATGAAGTTTCTGGAAGGAGATTCTGTGAAATACAAATTTATCCAGTCTCAGCAGTAGCTGGTGTGTCCAGCTGCCTTGCAAAAAGCTTGGTGAGTCTTCAGCTGTGCTTTTCCTTCTCTCACTGGCTTAGTGAGAGTCACATCTGGATCCAACTTCTACTCTGAACCACAAGTTCTCACTTCCCCAAAGAAGAATGCTACTGGCATTTCTCAGGAAAGGAGGAGAGAAACTCCTCTCCATAGAGAAAACAATCTTACTGTCCTTTTATTAATATTGTAATTCAGGGCCCAGAGGAACATCAAGCTGCCTTTTCCCTTCTGCTTTAGAAGAGACTGACCTTTCTCTGTTGGCCCAAAAACCACCCCTGGATAAAAGCAGCAGTAATGTGGTGAACATCCACTGTACTGTCCTCCACAAAGTCCAAATTTTCTGATATATTTAATTTCTTAAAAGTTTAATGTTTGGTGTCACTGATCCTGTATCCAGACTACTTTGTAACTCTGGAAGGGTGGGACTATTCCCTCCTACTGTTTTACAAGTGGCCACGTTCTCCTTAGTAGGCCCGAAATTGAGTTAAACATAGACAAATGAACATCTTGCACTATAACAAAAATAACTAAACAGTTCCCCTAAGAAGAAGCTATTGCTCCTTTATTTCTCTCAAAATATTCACAGCACTTTTAGAGATGAAAAACTAAATTCTAACAATGGCCATAACCTACTCCTCAAATGGAAATGAGATAAAAATACACTTAATCTAATACTGTTCAGTCAAAATTAGCTCCTGGTGCAATAATGGCATTAATTTACTATGCAAAATATAGACAGGTCTTCCAGGCCTGTCCATTCTTGTCCTTCTAGGAAGGAAGCAGGTCAAATACATCTATTTTTGCATCACATCCTTCCCTCCATTCTGATTTTATCAACAACTGCATGGATATTCACACTGGTGAAACAGAAGCAAATATTCATGCTTCTGATTTGACAGATTAAAGTATTGGAAGAATTTTTCCAAAGAAATACAAGAAATAATTTATTAGAATTTACAGCTACAATGGTACACAACCGTATGCTTGGTTTATCACTCCACAAACAAAGATCTGCTTGGATACAGATGCAAAACTGAACAGAGCAGTTTACAGAACGGCTGTGTACATGTTATGTATCTGTAATCTCTAAAATATATATGCAATAATCTGATAATCTAAAAGATCCCTTCTCTGTGAATTATATATTGTTTGAGCAACATAGGATTTCAAAACTAAAATAAAAATGAGAAATACAGTTGAAATAATACTTTCTTAAAATCATGTCCTTGAGAATATCATTATAGAGCACAGGAAAAAATTTTATCAATTCTCAAACCAGCAACTTTCACCCATCCCCAAATGTGTTGTTATAAAAGAATCAGCACAATTTCTAAACTTTCAAATGCTTTGAGTACTGTATTATTATAATTGCTTATATTTGACATTTTTATAACATACTATCTTTGGAGCTTTATTACTGTTCTTATTGTTTCAAAGTTTCTAAACTAAAAATTTCCCGATGGTTTATTTAAATTAAAGATGATTATCACCATTGGATGTTTTGAGCTTATATTTCCTTTCACCAAATAAAGAGAAGCTTTTATAAACTTATTTTACTTGAAAATGTTTTTAAAATTACTACAACTTTGAACTCTGTTCAAAGCTCAGATATTTTCAGCAATAAAAAAAGAGAAAAAAATGTAAAATTTTTCTTTTACAGATTTATAACAAAAGCTTTTCTATGACATCAGGAACTGTGGAAATTGTTATGGTTTGAGTTTGATGTTGGAAAAAATATATTCAGCTTTACAGTATTTATGACTTATTTTGCTTCCCCATTCTGTTATGCTTAGAGCAACCAACTAGGTCCAGCTGTAGAACAAGAAGTTACTTATTACAGAAACAGTCAAAATATGAAGTATTAGCAGACCTGACAAGATGACTTTGTCTCTCACTTGGGCAAACGTACTACACTGCAAAGCTATTTACTACTCTATTTACTAGGCTTGGGAAGTTCAGAGAAAAGAGAGAGACTGATTTCATATAAAAGCCTGAAACATATTTTTAGTTCAAATTTTAGTTAACTCATATTGATAGTTGTATTTCGGCACCACAAATCAAAAGAAAACAAAGCCAGAACAACATTCCCTCCCCAGGAAAAGAGAGGCTTCTTACAAGCCCAGTTCTAAACTGTTTTTTTTTTTTTTTAAGGTAAGCAATAACACAAAATCAAATACTGATGCTAAGAAACTTTCTTACATACCTCTTCAGTACATATCTTTACTAAAAATTTTAAGATTACTTCAGTTCGCTGTATATAAATAAGCAAGATTTAGATTGCAAAACACAATGACCTGGAATCAGATCATCCTGAAATATGAGCATTAATTTTGAAACCTCTGACCAGAATTAAATGTCCATTTCTTTGAGAGGAATGAAAGCTAGCTCTAAATTCTGCATGTTTATTAAAAAGTAATTAAAAACCACATGAAGGCAGGCAGTGGAACGACATGTACGTGTAAAGTACCACGTTATATTTTCAAGACTGGGCCCTAAAATAGGAACCACAGATGTTGAAAACTTCCTATGTCCTAGAATACAAAATTGTGTCAAATATGTGACCTTGTTATAACCTAAAGCTTACAGATGGTGTATACTTAACTCTGAATAACTTGCTATAGAATTCTTATACTTAATGACAGCCATACATCTTGCTGTGAAATGCATACTTTGTTGCATCAGTTGCATACAGAATTTTTTTGCAGAATATGATAGGACAGCAATAAATGCCTCAATTAATCATTATGTATCTTTCTCCTCCTATTTATAATTATACAAGCTAAAAAAATTTTCTCGATTTTTTTTTTTGTCCCAACTTAATATTATTTGTCATCACTAAATTATAAGAATTCACCCGAGCACAACTTTCAGGTGTACTGAACCAAAATAAAATAAATGATAATTTTTTTAAGATGCTACTCTTGCACACAATAAACATAGTCAGCAATTGCTACTCATCTTTGTATTTCCTTCAGGATATCTCTTCAAAAATTGTGAGTCATTGTCTTGTGCATTTTCTCCTTTCTCACAGGGGAACAGCATAAAAATATTTCAAGTGTCACAGGGAAGCTTTCCTCAATTCATGAGCTTGGTCAGAAGGTGGAGCTCTATACTTGCCTGTATCACTTAGAGCACATAAAATCTGCAACTCCATGTGAAAACACAGAACTACTCACAAAACAAACCTGCATTTAACTCCAAGATGCAATTTGTTTCATAAATACAGCAGGCCATGTCTGATAATAAATAGTTCCTCTCCTAGTCTTTGGATTGATTTTCAATATGTTAAAAAAGTCACAATGAAATTTAGCATGTTTTAAGGTCTCTCTCTCAAAGAATAGGTTTGCAGTCTTTAAAAAAAAATTGTAGGATAGCTGATACTTACAGGCATCTCTGATATACAACAACATGGCTACAAAAATGTAGTCAACTAAATTCAGGGTGATACTGTCAGCAAACAGAGCATCCCAGACTACCAGAAGATCCTGAAGCGGGAATTCACGTCCAAACAGGAGCCTTACCCATCGCCTGAAAAAAAGGAAAAAGTTCTGATTTGTATTTCTCGATTTTATTAAGTATGGTAAAGTCAGGATACATATCCCAGGATCAACTACAGACCTAAACATTTTACCAGAAAATTTTGCAAAGCATCAAGAGCTGTGATAATGCCTTAACTAATTATATTTGTGAAAATGTTACTGCATCTACATCAAAGAAATTATACATTACAGACTGCAGAAGCTTCACTGACTAATATTATTATGTGGGTGACCCTCAAAGGACAAAATATATCAATCCCATATACCACATTTTTGAGCATTTAATGTGACAGTCACCTAAGATGAAATGGAGAAAATGTTGTGGAAGAATGGCTTGGAACAGCAAAAACAGGAGGGTGAAGCCAGTAGTTTATGAGAAGCCCTGAAAAGCCCAGTCAAGCAAAAGCCAGTTCAGAAGTAGATGCCAAACAGCACATAAAATGGACCAGGTCACAGTTACTGCACAGGGGCTTTCTCCCTGTTATGGATGACAGTGCCTGAAGCTCCATGTAAAATATGCTATGGATGCATTTTTCATTAAATCTAATTTAAATCTTTACCAGATTTAGTGATAATCTGCATGTAGACTATACTGTTAATTCCTGTTCCTCTCTGTCCTTTTCATACCTCGCAAAATGTGAAAATTTGTCATATTAAATGCAGTATTTGCTTGAGGCTGGAAACTGGAGATGAAGTAGAAGAAAATTGTTTCTCTAGATTTTGCATTTCTAGTTCTGACTCTTACACTGACTCACTAGGTGACCTCAGGAAAGGCACTTCTCTTCTCTATTCCAGAACAGACTCAATAGCTTTGTATCTTTTTAGGTAGGATTATCTAAGGTCACATTTGAACGAGCTAAAGAATAGTTAGTAACATTAATCCTGAAATAGTTATTACGAAATGGACTTAAAAATAATGAATTACATTTTTAGCTGGGATATGCAAATAGCTACGCATGTGGAATCTGTTTATTCAGTGGCAAGAAAAGATTGATTGCAAATTTCTGCTAAGCAAATTAAGTCATTCTTTAAAACTCACAAAAATTTCTAAAAAGGCAACTAGAAATTTCTTGTTCAAGATTAATTTTACTCATAAGAATTCATGTTTAACCACTTTTGTTCCAGAACTCATTGTTGGTTTAAGGCATCTGGGGGTTTGTTTTTACATTTTTTTTCTGATTACAGTAATAAAGAAAATACTGGACAAACGAATTCCAGCATGCCAGTCTAGCACAAGCTTTGAAGATAGTAAGCATCTGTACAAAAAGACAGTCTCTTATAAAAGAAATTCCAAGGGACTGTTGTGAGTCAAGGTTTTGTTCACTAAACTTTCATTTCCCATGCCACTGGAACCATATGTACAATCCACAAAAATATCCATGTGCACTTTAGAGATCACTACATAGAATCTTTTCCTTGCAAGATATGTTCCTTTTTAAAAGTGAAAATACATGATTTCAAAGACAGCATAATCTCACTCTCATATCACACATTTATGTTCCAAGGTCTTGTAATTTTTTATGTCAGTACAGGAATTACAGAAGTCCCAGTATTAGCTACAACAAAACAAAAACTGTATTTCCCTCTCTGATAAAACCCTTTTCCTATGAAGACTTATTTTGAGATCTCAGAAAAAGAATCAGAGCTGTTCGATAAAAGCAAGGCTTAGCTAGTGCATTTAATACCATGTCTATTCTACCTAAGGGGTTTTGCCATAGAGTGGCACATTACCCTGCAGTGCCCAGCCTACAGGAGACTATTGTCCTGTGGTGACACAAACATTACCCAAAGTCTGCATGAAGCCCATTACCTGCATTAGCAACTCCTCCCACCTGTAAAACCACAACTTTCAACTTACACAAACTGTTAGGCAAGAAATCTCAGCAAAGCTTGAACCATTTCAGCTGACTTTGCTTGTAACTACCCAAGATGCATTCAAAAGCCTTGCTAAGAGTCTAATACACTTCAAGAGAAAAAATACACCATGGTGTAATGGGATTTGTTATTAGTCCTTTATTAGAAATCTCTTTTGCTTCTTTACTACTTCATTATGCAGTGTTAATCGTTCCTAGATGCAGGTTTATTCTGCTCAAGCAGAAGTCATTCCTTTTTTTTCTCCTGCTTTTATATTTTCTCCTGGGAAAATTAAATCTCATTCCCCAGAGGTATCACGTTTCACAGATGTAGACTGCTGAAGAACAACTGGACTTTCTTTTGCAACCATAATATTGCCGTTAATTATTTGAACCTTCCTGTCTTAAAGGGAGTAAGCAATTCATACTGTTGTAAATGCATATATACTAACTGCTCTCTTATTTTTTTCAGCAATGCTTAGCTCACAGCATCTATAAACCGAGGGCCCTATTGCCTATGAACCATGCTGCCATATGGCAGGACTTCACCCAGCTTTTATATTAAAAAAAAAAATCTTAATTCTTTAACTAAGTGTCCACACTGAAAAGCTGTCTTTCAAGCTAACATATTTTTACTGCTTTTACAAATATTTGCAGAGAATTAAGACACTCTTAATAATTGCCTTGGACATAATAAACCTTTTCTTTTTGTTTCTCACAGCCCCCCCCGCCCCCCCTTTTTTTTTGAGATGGCTGTCTGTGTTTTAATTATTGTTCTGTCCTGTTAATCTTGCCTTACATCTGTTACACCTGCAGACTGTGAGACTCACAATAGTATACCTTTTATCACATGTGGTAATACAATAATTCATATTTTACCAGGCACACTTAGCAATTAAAATCTACAAAAAAACCCCAGATTCTTTAAAGCCATAATACACAAAGGTACTACTACCTACATTGTGGAATATGTAACCATATCTTCTACTTATGATTCCTATATAATTAAACCAATATTCTCAAGAGATCAGTAATTACTAGCAATAGATAACGATTCATTAATGACCTTAAAATATAAGGAAAGCAGGAGAAAACTCTGCATTAGTAAAGCCATTAAATAAGGCAGTGATCCAGTTTTACCAGTTTTAACTAACACCACAATCATTTCGACTGAGATTTACAGGACAATTCCCCTAGCATCAAAATTTAAACTTATGTAATGTGTTCCATATATTTAGTTGCTTATCTTCTGAGTCTTCTTGGAAGGCAGAGAATTCTTTAAAAAAAAATTAAATAAGCCCAAGAAATGGTTACAAATGAGGCAAAATAAACAGTTTAGGAATGTTTATGAGGCCAAAACAATACAATGAAATCAGAAAGAATAAGAAAAAGTGTAACAACAGGAAAAAGGAAAGCATCACTCTGAAGCTAAATGATTGATCTAAGACTTATGACAAGGTGCCTAAAAAATTCTACTGTTAAAGGCATGTTTTCAGTCATTTATACATTTACTAAACTCAATGTTCAGTACAATTTCCACACCAAGCATCTGCTCAAGGCTTGATTTTTTTCATTCATTGATACTATTCATTAGAATAAGGCTAAAAAAATTCTGCTCGTGCTTAACTTAGTTTTTTCCGCAAGCATTTCACTAAGGTCTAGAATCAAAACAACAAGGTCTCTGGTATTTTCCTTTTTACTGTGCATAAAAAAAAAAAAGAGAAGCCCAAATTTGGTAATTCCTTGTTTGACCTAAACACAGCAGAGTGAAGATTTCCACAGAGCATGTTCTGTTTCTTCCTAACTCTTGCCACCAGCCCAAAAAGCATCTGCCACCCCATGCTTCATCCCAGCTACACTATTCTTCCTGCATGGGAAATGGTAAAAGTGTGTATCATCCCCTGCAATGGCCACTGTCACTTAGGGGATGTGGTGACAGAGGATGCTGTTGCTGTTGTTTCCATTGCTTGCAAGACTACTTGAGGTCTTTCAAAGAAAGAAGAGTCAGTAGGATTTTGCAGGATTTAATTTCATTTTCAATGCAAGTCTTACTGCCTTTTTTTAACTAAGAAAATTATTTAAATGGACGGTAAGTATTGGAAAGAACACCATCTCATAAAAACTAAGCACTCGGAAGCTGAGAAATGCCAAAATTAACATCAGTTGTTTACTAACTGAGAAAATGATATGTAAGCTCTGTCTCTTTAAACTCTGTCATGAATTATGTTCAAGCAAACATTTGTAGCCAGTGCAATTTACTATGTAAAGTCATGGTCAATAATTTAGGAGAAAGGGTAGACAGACTTGAGCTGTGATCTGCTTGTTCAAAAATAAGATACGGAAAAAGGATGAGGAGTGACATTTGTATAACACTTTCAAAAGAACTTAAAATTATTCAGAAGATGAAGACCTAAGTGGTTCAATGCCAGCCAGTAAGCACTACTCTGGGCAGACTTAAGGCCTGCACTGTGATCTCAGGCTGATTCTAACCCATGAACACGAGTGGGCTGCAGATGAGGAAGGTTGAGTACCTCCTCCAGAGGCATCCAGGGGTAACATGGGGCCTTCCTGCTCGTACAGCAGCACTCACCAGCACTTGCATGGGTGAGAAGGAAATACACAGTTAAAGCACCCTCAAAAGAAGACATTTGATTCCAGAAACTCTCACAGATTTGATAGGTGCAAGAGGCAGTCAGAGGGGAGACAGGCAAGTTCAATCAGAGGATGTTTACAGTAGTTCACTTTCTTTTAGTGACACAAAGGAAATGAAGGAGACCAGTCAAGATAAGCCTTAGCAACATTCCAGCTTAGACCTGTTACACAGCCCATTTCTCCAGTCAGTGCTCCATCTCCTTCCTTAATAAATCTCATTTTTACTGAAACTTCCATGGCTTTATATGGTTTAGGATTTTGTACTGAATGTCCTAAAGAGATTAATAAAACCTTCAAATGATACAAGACAGAGAAGGAAACATGCTGGAAATACAGTAACAACTTGTTCCTTCAACTACTCTTCTATAAGGCTTTTGTGGAAGGGCAGTACCACCTATGGTGCATGAGAAACTCTTAATGATCACAGATGAGAAGAAAGGCAAAACAGCTAAGTGTCACAATTAACAAAATGGCATTTCTAAGATAAACAAAACCTTATTAAAATCCAATATTTTGTCAGAACAGAAAAAAGCCTGTGAAATCCCTATAAAGCCAAAAAAATGGTTTAAGAAGTTATGTGGGAAGCTCACCAGACTTTCAGGGATTTACAGAGACTTCTAATGTGTTCGATTTAAACACTGAGAATTTTACACACGGCATACTCTCATATGCACACTACCCATAAATGATGTACAGTGTGATATTGTTACAGCATATGCTCCATTTTTTGCCTTAATCTACTTAACTTGTGAAGGGAATGAAAACAGACATCTTGCTAGAAGATGTGTTTACTTCAACCATAAATTCAAATGTTAATTCTGGATTTATTAGATAAAATTATGTGGCCTTTGTCATTTGAGAAGGCAGACAAGATGATCAGATTTTCCTTAGGCTGTAAAACATTTAAATATTATAGATTTCTACCACATTGTCTCCAGCAGTGTATGCTGATTGTAAAAATGTGTATGTGATAAGGAGGGAGAAAGTATGTGCCAGCATCCAACACATCATTCAGCTTCTCTTTAGACTGAGAGATAATAGTGAGTACATAAAAAGATTCTTCTTATATATCAGATACTGCCTTATCTGTTTAAGTAATTTCAGACTTGTATACGGAATACTGTTCTGCTAGAGAATGACACACATGCTTTAGTGTGTCTAAGTAGGATTGTCCTGTCCTGGACTCCCATAAAGGTTGTTCACTTCACCCAGCTTCTCCTGTACTAGCTTTGTGAAGATTTGGCGGATCATTGCACCAAACAGAGGAATCACGGTCCTGCTGCTGGGTGGATACACGGTCGGTTATTTGTTTTCCCTTGTTTCAAATTCTGTTTGGCTTGTGGTCACATCCGTACAGTTTTAAGTTTTACACAGTTACATTAGAAACTCCTCAACTTTATATCCACAAACTTTCTGCTCCACAGCTTAGACACTGGAGTCTTAATGCAAAGGTAAAAAATTACAGTGTTTGAAAACAATTCAAATAAAAAAGAAACTAGACATTTACATTACAGATCATATGGGTTTCAAATCTCCCATAAGTTTTCCTGTCAGAAAAGAAGCATTTAAAATTAAAAAGTAATGATAATAAACACTCATTTATTAATATAAATCTACTCAAATTCAGGCTAAGTGATGAACAAGAATATTGTACACAGTTTACTTTGTTGCCTTCCTTCCGCTTGGGAAAGAGGTTTGGATTTCTCTATTGACATTTCCTCCTTCTGTAGATATCCTGAACTTCGTTATAGTAATTACCTGATCAAACACAGACTAGCATATCTCTTTAAAAGAAATACCTTGAATTTAATTTTTACTAAAAAGGACATAAGCATCTAGTTCTTATGTGGATTATTTACTTTCCCATTTGATTTCTTTCAAATTGCTGGCAAAGATTACTCAGTTTTGCATTGTGTTTTGGGAAAATTCTATGCATTTCCTCATTAATGAAGGTTTTTCTTCCTAAAAAATGAATTCCCAATAATTACCTTTCCTTCTCACTGTAATTTACACTTTTCTGCAAAAGCACTTACTACAGTTTTAAGCCAGACCAATTCTAATACATTCACTTGCAGAAATGCACCTAAGGAATAAAACAAACAAATGTCACTCCTATACTCAAAAATGTTAAGAAGGACCCAAGGAACTACAGGCCTGTCAGCCTCACCTTGATCTCTGGAAAGATGATGAAGCAGCTAATTCTAGAAACCATTTCCAGGCACACAAAACACAAGAAAATCATAAGGGGTGGTCAGCAACTGGCTTTTCTGTAACACTAAAAAATTTCAAAAACAGAGCCAGGAACTTGAATCTGTTTAGAAAACAGAAAACAATTTCCCAAGTTTTCAGCAGGACAGATGGGAGAATCTGGACCTTTAGGTAGAAATTGATATATTTTCAATGTTCAGTTTCTTCTTCATTCCTCCTAAACATTGCAAGTTAAAATACCTCAATTTTAGTATTTCAGATACATAACCCTTTATAAAGGCTTAGTAATTAACAACTATTCAAGCACTGCATTGACACTGCCAGCCTGTGTTTGCAGCAAATACAACAGTAACAATTTACAGACCATTCGTCAGTGTGAAGGGGGGGATAAATATGTTGTACTCCAGTAGTTACCTACAAGAAGAATGATCACAATAAAATAGCTAACATACTTTCAGCCACTGCTGATTTTTTTAAAGGACAGAAGTTCCAGACATTGTCATGATTTTTCAAAAAGGTGGGTCCAGCTGACAACAAATATCACAGATCAAAGCCAAGGCACACATTTTTTCACTTTGGCCAACATACAGATGTTACAACACGAAGGATTTAGCTGTTACACTGTGACTTATTTAGCAGTTATCTGGGCTAAACAGTGCTTTGATTCAAAGGAAAAAGACTGAAGAATGTTGCTGCGTTTCTGCAAAACAACTACATTTAAATAGCTCAGGCAATGTCCAGATTTAAAGAGTAAAGTTCAGCCTGAAAACTTTATGGTGTCAAACCAGAATGAAGAGAGGGGAGTGTGACATTATACTGGAAAAAAACCCTTTGAAGCCAATGATAAACACTCCTTAAGTACACGGAGTATGGGACTTCATCTCATCTTCCTCTTCACACTCTGAAAACCCCAAATACAATGACCAATATCTGCACTTGTAAGAGAAAAATACAGGAATCTGAAGTTGTACCTACTGAATTCTTACTGTTCTTTGCCTCTGTGCAATTAAAACCTACAGTCCTAAATACTGATGATGCATGAGCATTTTGTTTTGAAAATCACTGCAGAGTAGCAGAAACATTTTCATTTTTTTAACAAAAATAATTACAGGTGAATGATTTTAAACACTGTTTGCTGCAATAAACCTATTGAAACAAAAGAGGCACTTCTAAATTAGTGAAGTTCCTACTGATATCAGCTATTAGCAATTAGGAACTCCACCCCCCCAACTTTTCCATCTTTAAACAGCAATGATTAAATTTGGTTTTAAAGTGGAGAAATTATATTAGAAAAACAACTCTCAGTGATGCAATTAAAGCACAGTTCTTAAGATGATAAAAATAAATTTGCTAATAGCTTTATCCATTGATTCAAGATGTACGCAGTAGGTTCTAAAGATATGATCCTTTTGTAGAATTTCTCTTTACAAGAGGAGTTTATAATATTTTATTGTTCCATATTGTCAAATCTTGTATAGTGTTAGTACACTTTTCTGTAGAATCCACATAGACAAGACTTAATCAAAAAGACATGTATTTTAAAATAAAAGGAAGAGAGACAATTTTGTTAATAGCTCCAAAGTAGACAAATAAGCACAAATAAATTATTATAAAGTTTATAATCTACCTTTGAGACTTCTCTATTATAATTAAATAAAATGTCCTTTCTGTCCATAGAAAATTGAAATCTACAATTGAACCATGTTTCTGTTACCCTATAGTGAAATGTAAAACCAAAGGAACTGTTTTTTCCTGGTATGCCAACTAAAATATTTTAAAAAATTTCAGGAACTTTAACTTCTTTTATGTTCTTCAGAAGCTGTCTGCCTATGTCCAGCAATGGAACTGCTACACTTTGCATTCAAACTAACAAGACAACGTGTCTGTTGTGAATGTACAACCAGGTTACCAATCCATGTTAGTCTTTTTTTTCCTCTCTAACCCTGCTTCTCCATCACAGGTGTTTTTTGGTGTAACAGAAAATTCAGCTGACAACAAAGACATTTTTAAGTTTTCATGGACTCCCTATTTTTAATAATTGGTCTGTAGTAGGTCAAACGTACTATTTTCTTTTTATAGAAACCTGCTATCAGATGAGACCAAGCTGCATAAGACCAATGAATCTTTTGAATGCCCCCTTAATTGCTTGTCAGTATTATTGGTTTATTGTGTTTTTTGTGTTCTTACAACAAACAACTTATTGTGAGACCAAATATTAGTAGAATTATATGTGACAGACCCTTTTATGTATTGTTAGTTTGATTTTCACCATGTTTATTTTGTCATTTTACTGGGGAAAAAAAGGTGTGGGAAAAGTTTGTAATATTTTTCTTACGAGTGTAGAATTTTATCTCAATCAAATGCAAATCAGTGAATTCAACCAAATTTAGCCTGGGAGCTAGTACAAGGATTTATGAGTACCTGGAATCATACAAATTAAGAAACACGTATTAACCTTCCCAATTCTGTCTCAGAAGGCTTTAGGTTTATGATAATCTAGCTACATTTGTCAGAGATATTAACCAGACAACTAAATAATCTTAATGAAAGAAAATGTCATATGGGAAGTTGTTGAGCTCCCCATCCTAGACCAGAAGGAGGGACAGCCATGGACTGTAAACAGGACATGGATACCAGCTCCCATGTAACTCTACCAGAAACCATTTATGGAACCTAAATATTACTCGGTGAAATGACACTTTTATTCCACAGAGTATGGGCATTGGTGGAAGGATGTGTTTGCATGAGAGCTTTTTTTTGTTTTGCCCAAGACCTTTTTACTCATAAATAGCCTAGTTGAAGGTACAAGTATTCACTCTAATTTTTTGTGTTCGTAATAGCATTAATATTAAGAGATGATTTTAACACCCTAATCATACCCTGTGGTTATTCTCCTGATGCCTAGTTTTAGTTGACAAGTGTTGGTACCATCCCTCTTCTTTATCTTCTTGCTTTTCTCCTTCTGTCTGCTATGTGAAAATCACCATTGTAGGAGAAGACTTGGAGTGAGCAACAAACAGTGTTGGAGCCATGGGGTGGTGTGAGAGACTGCAATGTGGATGGTTAATGACTCAAGCAATTTCCCATTTGGAAAAGCTGCAGGGGCTTCACTGAGGTTGGGTTTGCACCCCTTGACCACGGGCAGCAGGGGAGGTTTGGGTGTGTGGTGGGAACCATCTGCATAAGAACAGCCCGGGTGCACCCACCACCAGAGGATGACCACAACAAACTGACCTTTGTTTGGCAGCAAACTGGGTTTGAGCCAGATAAGGGAAAAGGCCAGTAAGAAGCAGGTCCTGCTGAGGTGGGATAATGCTTTTTATCGTGCCAGTGTCCTCCCTTACACGGCTGGGCCAGGTGTAAATCTCCCCTCCCAGGGAAGGTATCTGGACACTCGAGTTCCCACCTGGGCCTGAAGGTGTTCATCCCTTCCTGTGGGGCAGAACTGGCTTAACTGCACTGGTGAGAGGCAGCTGTCATGGCTTAGAGGGCATCATAACCCATCAAAGACCCCTGAAGTGCCCCCAGACGCATTTTTGGGGTCTTCCACCAGACCACTGCAGTGATCCCAGTGCTGGAACAGACAGTGTAAAACTCGCCGCAGGGGAGGTACCTGGATGTTCCCACCTGAACATACTGAACCCATTGAAATCTATGCTTTGTGGGATTTCCCCACCCCTGATGGATCAAGGCTGCCACCATCACCTGGACCAACAGGATGCTGGATCCATGGGTGGCAATGTTTCTTCTCTCTACTATCTACTCTTACCCTTTCTCAACCTTTTCCTCATATAATTTCTTAAGTGATACCTTTATACTTTTATATAGATGAAAAGTATAAGATAATTTCTATGGATAATAACAAAAACATCTACATATCTCCTTTCCATTGTGACAAACTTGTTCTAAAATAAACCTGCATCATATATACATATATATACACACACGAGTCATTCAGTGCTGCGTCACTCTAATCTGCCCCAGGGGATCTATTACCAGGAAACTCAGTTACCCTTGCCTTCAGGGCTAGGTCATAACACATGGTAAAATTAAAGATGGCAATATATCCAAGAATATGAATTATAAAGTAAACTGGTAACTTTAAGATAATTAAATTATATATCAGATTGCCTCCTTTATCTCATAAAAATGCATGAATATATGTCAAACATATCTGAAGTAAAAGGACATGGCCTTTACAAAGTGATAATCTTTCAGCTGGGCTTATAGCAGAAGAAATTGAAATTGTGATACTTTGATATGAAGAAAATAAAAATCTTGTTATTTGAAAGTCATATTCAGAATCAAACAGGCATCAGTAATGAAGATTATTAACTTCAACAAAATCTTACTAAACATATCTTACGCAGAAGCCTGTTTTAGTATTTGGAAAATTGCTCCTAATTATGCTATTACAGGGGTAAAACTCGATTATCACAGACAAATAAAACCCTTACCAATAAACTAGCAAGAAAAATGTGTAGAGATACTAGGATACCAAAACAGATGCAGAAACTCACTTGATACTTTTCCCCCCTTCAGAGTCAAAATTAAACAGCAATAAACCCAAAATGGACAGAATTCCTACCTACCACCTGAACTGGGGCCTTATTTCTGCAAAACTCTTTATAAGTAAGTAAGTAGTATTGCAAAATCTGTTTGTGGATCTCTGCTCCAAAGAAGAAATTTATTTATTTTTTAAAATGAGAAGATTTATATCATCACTGAATTCAATATTACATCTATTGTATGCTCTAAAACTAAATTAAGAAGCTGTTCAGAGGCCATATATGCAGCAGTCCATTTCAATCTATTAGGCTGGCTAAATGCCTTCATACATCCAGTGAAAGGAGTCATCATCATCAATCTGCCACTTTTAGTGACCAGTCAACTACATGTTGATGCATGCACAGAGGAAACACAAGTGTTTCCTCCCTGCTGTCGTACTCCTGAAAGAATCAAGGGAGGCTGCTCTAATAGGTAGCACACAATGATAATTTAGCTGCTTAGTCTAAATAACAGTGTTAGAATCACTACTTTATTTACAACCTTAGTTAAAAGGCAGAATATATGACTGGAGCCCAATTCCATTACTAAGCAGAGTAAGGGAAATAAGAGTTAACTTCTTTTGCTTGGTAAATTAATTGCTCCACTGTTATCCAGTGTTATTCTTCTTTCATTTAAACTATTAAACAAAAAAATGCACACCCAATTTGTTTTATCCTTTCTGTAAGTGCAGGGATATGAGCTTCAACTTTTGTGAAACAGAAGTACCTCTGACTGGTGAAGTTTTGTGTTGTGTAGCTGCAGCCTTATGGGAATTCTGCATCTTTTCAGAGATGCACAAGGGCTTAGTGATCTCATTTAGTTATCTATGTGCCCCTGAAGAAGCCCTGCTAGCAATAAAACACTCTGGTGGCAAACAGCTAATTCATTAATTAACCACAGTATTTGCTGGAAAGGAAAGCACTAAACAACGCTGCAGAGAAAGTGCAATTGTGGTTGTTCCAGGTCCCTGTCTGCAGTATGTGCGGCAGAGGCAAGCAATGCCTATGCTGTTTCTAATTATTCCAATTATCATGGCACACTATGAAAACTTGATTAATAACACTGAAGATATTGTTGTGGCAATTAGCCATATGGTTGTGGGACTTTATTCTGTCACGATTTAGCCATTAGCATCTACTTATGTTTGTCAGAACAGAGCATCCGTGACAAGTTGGAGTTCCGCTCACCTTGCCGAGTCCCTGGTGAGCAACACCAGAGAAATGTTTATTCCTGGGAGCCCCGTGCCTGAGTAAATTTTTCATGTGGCATCCGGTCTGGCTGGGGACAAATGTCAAGTAGCTTATGCGACGACCCATCAAGCCAGGCTCCCTCTGCAAAAGGTGCCTTGTGAGTGGCTTGTCAGGGCAGACTTCTTTCAGGGGAGGATTTGACCAGTAAAATTAGTGTCAAATGTCTTGTATTCAATGTTTTCATGTGGTTAACAGTTCAGACCTACCCTTATTTAGATGTGATGAAATGCTCTATTATGACTTTATACACCTATGAGTTACATACCACCATGTGCTTGAAATGTATCTCTCCAAGCAGAGGGACCATGGGGCAGCACTCCTGTCAGGCTGGTCAGCTGAACTGACAGCTAGGTAAGCTGAAAATTTTTATGAGTCACCTTTTCAAAACACAAAGTATACGCTACAAAACAATACTTATTCTAAGTATCCTTTCCTTTATTTTGTGGTCAGAATAACTGCTCATCTCTAGAAATTCATCTCTAACACAAGTGGAAGCTTTAGAAAATTCATTAATAATGGAAGGCTGCCTTGCTTTCCTCCTGGAAGCACAGCAGTAGTCTCACCGCTTCTCCAACATTTCTTGCAGATCAGCTAACGCAAATGTGTTTCTGTCAGCACGTCACTCAAAATCAAAATGTTTGCAATCAAAGACAACTCCAAACTTGTCCACTGTTAGGAATCAACAAGTTAGTCCTTATTAAAAGGAGAAGGAAGCACTTGAGAATTAGTATCTTCCTGCACAGGGATGCCGTACATACAGCTGGTGAGAGTGTGCTTACATATTTCGGACATGAGAGGAGGAAACAATCACTCAAGTTCATGGAAATAACAATAAAATGACACTATGAAAGAAATTTTTAAGAGGACAAGAACTTCAAGAAAAGCCACACTATTGTAGAAATTCACCAGCTACTGTTAAAAAGAACAGTAAGAATTGCTATTTTTCCTCTATTTTTCCAATACCTCTACCCTAACAGTAGCTTTCCTTTTATAGTCACTATCTTCCATCTGTATAGATCTTTCACACACTGCAAAGAAACAGAGACATCGTTTAAAACCATAAAAGTAATTGCACAGAAATAAAAATAGACAGAGGACTCTGAGCAGGTGTAATATTTTTAACTAAATTTTACTTGTTATTTAATGACAAGAATTTAATTGACAAGACATCTGGGCATAAAACTTGCTGACAAATGTCCACGTAAGAAACCAGGAACGATGTGCACACCTCAGTACTAATAGG
Source organism: Lanius collurio (assembly GCA_020086605.1). Lineage (NCBI taxonomy): Eukaryota > Metazoa > Chordata > Aves > Passeriformes > Laniidae > Lanius > Lanius collurio. The sequence continues at coordinate 8,471,365 of JACBWW010000012.1, forward strand.
GCTATATCAGCAAAATAAAGTTATTGGCAAAAGGAAGAGACCGGATCTGCTTCTCAGCAGATGTACCAACTTAAATGGAGAGCTAGTTTTAAAACTGAAAAAAGGAAAATTTAGTAAAATCTTTTTTCCATTTATGCCCCTTTGATTGAGATGATCAAGTTTGTTCTAAAATAACAGTGTTTGTGGAAAATTATATACTGACTGTCCTAGAAATCCCATCTGTGCACATAGACATTCATATGTGGAGGGGGTTTGGGTGTAAAGGAGGTAAATAATTAAAAGAGGAAAACAAGGAGAGAAATAAATACTGCGCAGGAAAGAAAGAAGAGATGAAGGATACACAAAAGGTAATAGAAGATTTATCTGGAAAGGAAGTACCAGTGGGGATTTTTTTTCATAGGAGCTGTGGAGACCAATTCATATAAACCAAGCGGTAGTTTGGATCTAATCTGGACTCTGGGCTCTTCCCCATGCTGGTGCCAAGGATTTAGCTATCTCCTTATCCACTGTGGGTGCTGGTAGGAGGTGAAAGCAGCAGCTTGTGGCCTTGCTCAAAGCTGAACTGACTTCTTTCCAAAGGTGCCTGCAGAATTCCACCTTTGTCCACTGCATGAATTCTGAGGTCGAAAGAGAAGACCCAGAACTGCTGTTCTCTTGGGATATGTTCTTGTCTTTGCCAAGACAAAAATCTGCTTTCTACTTTGCAGGCCATTACAAAAAACACGATTTTGATTCCAATGAGACTGCAGACTAAAGAGTCTGATGATTAAGACAATGTATCTGCTTTCTACTTGTTAACCAATCACAACAATTTTAGTTGACTGTGCTATATTTTCTGCTAGTACTGTTATTCAATATTTAGAGCAATCTAGAAAGATGAAAGAGGAATTAAAAACTGTGCTATCCACAAGCAAGGTCAGCTCAGACCTATGCCTGAAATTCTAACAGATCAGACGAGGCCATAAGGATTCCTCCCTGGCCAAAGTCATTGTCTGCTAAAGTTTTATGCTAGGAAGAAGCTCTGTCCTAGCAAGATATTTTGGCACATGCAGAAAAGCAATGTGGGATAGGGAAGGTGAGAGTTTGGGTTGTCCTGAGAGCTGGACAAACATTCATTGCCACACGTGTTTGTGACAGGCCATATGGGCACCCCAAGTACAAGTGTCACAGCAGCACACACTTTAAACAACTCTTGTCTCTTGCAGCCAATGCTGCAAAGAGACAATGGAGAAAGTTTCTTCTCCATTTCTATCTTACTTAGACAGGATTAAGTACTTTCAGGAACTTTCTACTAAGTATATGTGGATTTGTGATTACTTCTGCCACTGTAAATTTGGCTGGAAGTTCTAGATCCAATTTTTCTCTGCTAATTCACTGTCTTATATTAACTTATTGTTATAGATGGACCAAAACCAGTGACAATAAAAAAGGTTTTACAGCTCTCTTACTCAAACAGGTGATTAATTTCAGAAATGAATAAAATTACTTTTTATTTTTTGTTTCTTGCCAACCAGAAGTACTCCTCGAGCAAAGAATTCAAGTTTTGGTATGCTTCTCAAAAATTTCAGGGTAAAAAAGTGGCACTAAAAATCCCTCTCTGACTTTCTGGCAGAAAATCTGCTGCACAGTTTGACATTTGAAATAATACATATCTTAGAATTACACTAATTTGAATTCTATTGACGTTTATACTTTGATGTGCTTCCTTAAAACTGTATTTTAACTTCCTTCTGAGGAGAAAAATCTTTTTCTGGACCTCTGACCTTCCAATGCTAACATGAGCATTACAGGATTGTTTTCAGGCAGCTGAAAAAGGACCTGATATCCCAGTTGTCTGGCATTTCCCATGACTAGCAAATGTAGATGGGGAAAGCGTCAGTCTGATGGGGAAGAGGTGAAGGAGGCACGCAGGTAGGCTCTTCTGCAGCCTGCTCCCTGGCTTTTAGAGAAACTGAGATGTGGGCAAACAAGTGATCAGATACAGGATAAATGATCCCTAAGGGGAGCCATGAAAAGGGAGGGCTGGAGGCCAGCTGTCTCTAAGGCTAATTTATCTGACCATACTCTTCCATAATCCAGCACAACGAAGCCACGAGGTACTTGGAGGGTAAGAAGCCAAAAACGTACCTGGTGTTGCATCTGGGCTAGTGCAGTCAAATAATTCACCTGTTAAACAATGGCAGCATGGCATCTAGCACTGGAAATCTCCTGCAGAAGGCACTGAAATGTTCCCTTCAGCTTGTGGGAACCAAGTAGCTCTCTCAAACAGCTCGCACTGGTTTGTGAAAACCTCAACAACTTGTTGAGGCACATCCTGACTCAGTCATTGCTTATGGTTGTTTGGGATGTAGGAGGCATTTTATTTGAAGGTAATTATGCTATTGAGCATTTAGTTGGCTGTGACAGGTAGAATGCATACTTTGAGGAGGTGGCATCTATCTCTGCCAGTTGAACCAGGCTGTGAAAACACTTGCCAACGATTATAATAAACTTTCTTCCTGTCTTGGGTGGTATTCCACAACCTTAGAAATGTGATTCTTTGACTGCTTTTGAAAGGTCACTGTTCAGGATACCAATAATTTATGGAGTTTACTTTCATACAGAACTGACATGGTCTCCAAAGGATCTGTTCACAGAGAGTTTTGCAAGCTTTTGACATCCAAACCAGGCTGACTCAGCAACAGCTCTGATTCGGATCAGAGACTCTGAAAATGGAGGCTATCCTTGCAGCATTATCTAACTTTTTAATTTTTTTTCTGTTAGAAGCTTCAAGTCTGAGGCTTATACACACAAGTTCAAAGAGGTTTATACCCTAAGACTTCACCTGTAATTGAGGGAAGTAACTTGTACCACAAAAATGATTGGAGCATTTAGATTCCAATTCCCTGTTAAATTGTCTGCAGAAAATTATCTTCAGAAAATGCACATCATCTCAGACTTCAGCTTGGCTTTGTGAGAATTTGTGGAGTCTTGGGAGTTCATTTTGATCCTGTCCAATCATTAGTAATAAATGACTTTTTAAATCCAGCATCAACTTTAGCAAAGCACTTGGTGAGGACAGTAAGAACTACAGTATGGAGAACAGAAGAACTGAAAGCACATACATCTTTTGAAAGCAAACGTAACCCACAGGATTAGGCACTAGTTTAGGAACTGGGAAGCACAGCCATAGCCAAATTATTGTCCCATATAAACTGTCTCTTTATGGAAGATAAGCATGATAACTTTCATCAAGTGTTATGCATTAAAACCTTATCAGAGAAAATTCTTATATTAAAAAGCAGTATTTTACTATTGTGAAAAAACAATACTAAATAATCTTATCATGAATAGAGTAACATATAAAATGGCAGTTTTCACACATCAAAGCCAAAGGCTGAGATTCACTCATATAAAGGATATTCTTTTCTTAGTACGGTCTAAAATTAGTGAGCATAATACCTATTTATCAGTTATCCTATCAGTATTAGAAAACAACAAATTGGCACAATTTCTGATTTACAGGTGTCTGCCAGAGATACAAATTTTACACACACATGTCAAGAAAGGAACAAGCTGAATATCTGAGGTAACAAATGATGCACAGTATAAGACAATTCTACTGTCTTTGAAGGCTGACTGGTCAAATGTAGAGATTTTATTTTAGAGAGATTAACAAGTTTGGATATAATAAATAGGTGAAAAAAACAAAAAAGACACCACTTTTATGGCACGCTGTACTTTCTCTCAGCCTTATACTTCAAAATCTACAAAGTGCTCCTCTACTATGCCTAGTCAAAACCACCTAACTACTCGAGTTTTCTACTAATAAATCTCTATTTCACAGGTATCATTTCAGATTCACTGGCTGATGATGGCTGAACTTTTACTGAAACTACTGATTTACCATCACTGTAATTACATCACTGAAAGTAGGCATCCTGCTACACAAAGGGACAAACCACACTTTGAAATGATTTGATAAATTTCTTCCAAAGCAGTTGGAATTTACAGAAAGCAAACCAGTGCATACAATATTTGAGATTTTTGAGGTTATGCCCCTACTAAAACATTTTGACTCCAAATTCCCTTCAATTTAATGTTGATAAATGTGAGTATTAAAACTCAAAAGCATTGAACTGATTGCTGTCAGTTGTGCCATTGCACAGATACATGCACAATTATTATTAATTATGCCAAATGCAGATTTACTGAGACAGTAAGTAAACTATTAATGGCAAGGATATAGGTGACTTGGGTGCTAATAAATCTGTGTATCATGGACGATTAAAACCTGGAGTGGAAGAAGGATGACCATGTTGGAACAATATGTTCCATTACTATTACCAATTCTGTCCTTACTGATGATGATGAGGCAACTGTGACTGGTGTAGCTGCAACCACATCTTTCTGTGAACTGAAGCCAAAGGAAATGTTTTAGCCAAGGAACTACCAGGCAAATAGCCTCAACCTGCACTGCAAATTGGGCAAAGTACAGGTTCAATGAGCTTGCAGAGGCTCTAGCTGATACAGACACTAACTTTGTGGAGCTTAATGATTTCTTTATTATCCAGTCATAACATGGATTTTCACTAACATGCCAAACGGCTCCAGCATAATTCATTCAAGGCAAAGAAGAATGATGCTTCAAAGAGAAAATCTGAGGTTACAGTTAAAACTCAGGAAATGCACACAACCTAATTCCTTTGTCACACTGGGAAATCCTAGTTCTGCATGTATATCTCCTTTCCCTCTGATTTCTATCAAAAATATGCATAATTTTAATGCTAATTTCTATTAAAATACGCATCACAAAACATAGCAGATGCATGCAGACAATTAACATATTGTATTAACTTCTGCATTTTTTATTCTTTATTGAATCCTCTGTATTGCATTAACTTTATTTTGCATTTTCTTTGTTTTCCTTTCACTACCATAAAACCAATTTGGTTTTACTAATGTTATTCTAAATGCTTTCAATTGGATCAATTCACTTATCATTGGGGTGAAGAACTGAGGAGGGGTCATGACAAACCTTAGCTGCTGAAGTCAATTTTCTGCTAGACTGAATCAAAAGAGCAACATTGCATCTGTTTGTATTGTTCTGTACCGGTAAATGAAACTTTCCTTTTTTTCTTTTCTTCTTCTTCTTTCTTCTTTTCTTTTTTTTTTTTTTTTGCCACAAAAGCTTGGTATTTGCAAAAGCTGTAAGACTGTGGAGACCATAATCTAAAATCATGAGAGCCACAATTTTTATGACTACAATCTTCTTTTCCTGGTGTTCAGGCAGTGGTTTTGGGGTGGATTGCGCTGCATGCGTTCTGATGAGACATTTACAATCTCCTTTATGCAAATTACCCCAGCAGCTGTTTAAGAGCTGTGGTTGTCAGACCAGCAAGGGGAATGTGATTTGGTATGTCACAAATGGGGCAGGGCTTTATTAGGCTCTGCTACGAAGTTTTAGCAGATGCCTTAGCACAGATTCAGTGTGATCTTGTAACCCCATTATAACTTTATTGCTTATGGAAAAGAAAACACAAAAAGCTACCAAATACTGTGGGGATTCTCAGAAACAAGCACTTCACATTGCCTATTTCTGAATTAAGTGCAAATAATAAATGTAATTCTATAATTTAGAGTGGAAAACCTACAGTTTTCCCTGAAGAAATCATATGCAGCTGAAGGAGTTTTCCCGGGGAAAAAAATTGCAATAACACCTTTAGGACTAATTTTACAATTAACCAATGAAGACTATTTTTTACAAAGAACCAATGAAGACTGTTTTTTTTTTTTAAACAACCAGTCATTAAGCAAATACTACCAACAACACATAAAAACATGAGGAGTCTTTGATAAAACTGCCCATTGAAAATGCTTTGTGTGGATTAACACTGGATATCCCATGGTCAGGAGACAGATTATAAGATCCACAGAGGATTTTTTTGGGCCTGAAAGACATACACATCTCCTTTACTTAACTTCCCAGTGATTTTGAGTTTATGTATTACAGGTTTGCTTTCATTTTCACCCTGAACTGATGTTTCTCGTTCTTATGTTTGTCATTACACAGCTCCAGAACCTCGCTTTTACAACAGGTAGCAAGAATTACGTCCCCCTTAAAACTTTCTGATATTCAATATATAAATTTGACGTCATTTTGGATCATTTTGCTTTTGACAACACTGCTCAAATTTAACTCACTCCCTTTCTTTTCCCGTATTTATTCCCTGACACACTTCTATTGACCAGATGTTGACCTTCGCAACTTCTGTTTGACAAATGATAATGATCTGAATTTTTTTTTAATATAATGAACCAAAAATATATATGGCATTTCAGGTGAAGTCTTACTATTACTTGTACAACAGCACTGACACTTTCTTATCTCTTTTTGAAACACAAGTAATCTGACAGTATTGTCTTTTACACAGCCCATCAACTTGGTGGCTCCAAGATGTTTTTCACTTTCATCCTTTTATCAAACTTTTTTGTTAAGTAAACATCACAGTACACTTTTCTTCTACTCTTTCGACCTGTGTTTTGACACTTACGCCTCATCTGGCTGGGTGGACAGACACCACTAATATTGCCACCTAGTGACAATTTATAACATAATACTGTATTTGGAGGGGAAACTGTTTTTGAGAATTTTAGCACCTTCAAAAATTTCTTGGAATACTCCAGTCTTCATTTTTTAAAATGCCAATAAGCTGTAAATTGTAAGTCCTCAGAAGAATAATGTGACCAGCCCTCATTTGAGTCTGTTCAAGGACTGAGTACTGGTAGAATTTGCCTGTTACACAAATACAAAAAGAATATACTACTAAAACACACATATATTTAACCATTTAGTTGTGTCTGTAAATACAGACAGGCAACTACAGTTGCATGCTATTCTTCTAATGAATAGCAGCTTTCCTTTAAAGTTTAAGAACAAAAGACTTCAAAGGAGATGACTTGGACTAAAGGAACAGTGAAAACAGTTGTTTGTAACAGAACAGGTCAAATTTTGACCTTAAGTACATTATTTCCCATGGCAAATATTATAACATGTTTAGTGGGCGTAATAGAAAAATCTTTCCAGCTGCCACCTGCAAATGCTACAGGGGTAATCTTTATACTGAGGGAATTAGGCAAAGGATAAAATTTTGTAACAACAATTTTAGTGGAAACCACAGTGTTACCCTTGATGTATCTGTGCTGCTTAGGACAATACACTACATTCTTTCAAGATTGAAGGTACACGTTCTGCAAATACCACTTTAAAAAGTCATCTGAAATGTAAAGCAACAAAAGAACTTGAATCCACTTTGTGTGTGTGCAAACATATACTGGAGTCCTCCTAATATCTGGTTGCCAAGTAAACACATTCGATCACAGTGATGGCACCACTCAGAATTACTAACACAAGCACTGGGGGTAAATACCTTTTTCTGAATGTAGTTATTTAATGAGTAAACTAAAAGTAACTGCCCCAAAGGACTTGAAAGCAGTATGATTAAACGCAGCAAAATGCAACAAGAGAGTTTCACCTTCATCTGAAAGTATGATCAAAATAAACTTCTTACATCAGCTCAAAACTGTGTGAGGATACAAAAGATCTACTAAATCTCCCCTATAAATTACAACTTAAACATTTTCTTTTCCTCAAAGACAACTTTCTCTCACTCCTCTTGTACAATAACCTCTTCAATTATTTGAATGATCCCCTAAAAAAGCTGTCTTCCCACTTACACTCAAATTCTTTAATGGTTTGTGCCAACTTTATACTGAGGGTTTCTGTTACTAATTTAGCATGTCTGAATGGAAACTGCCCACGATTTCCTGGGAATACATCCATCATGATTCTTTTTGTTCAACATTTGTCTGAACTTGGCTTGTTATTTTTGTAAATATGGACAAGTATAAAGAAGTACCATCTTGAAATGACCATTACAACAAAACGCTGAAGCTAGCTTTGAAAACCACTGTATGAAACTCCCAAATCAGTTTTCTGGCTTACCAAACAGAGTTGCTTTGTCCTATGCAACATCTCTCCACCTGGAAGCAATGGAACTGGCTGGGCACTCTTCTAAGCATGTATTTCAACCTGACAAAAAGAGTCTCAGGCTTTCTTCAAGCCTAGCTCAGTAAAGGCAGCCCTTTCCTCATTCACACTGACGCTCTCTCCTCACTCTCTCCTCATACATGCGCCCACCAGCAGCACTGCCATCCCTCTACCCTTGCTTCTTTAGTAAGAGCTGCCTCTTTTGTGTCTTCTGTCATTTCGAATTCTCTTCTACTCTGAGACCTAGCAACTTGGCTCTGTCCACACATCATGCTTCGTCCTGTCTTCTTTTTCTCTTTTTTTAAAAATACCAAGTTACTGTCAGCTTGAAAACCAGCCTGGGAAGACAGATGGCCAGATATACATCACAAAAGTGAACTGGAGTCAAATTCAAACTTTTGTTGAAATATTGAGTGAGGAAGAAGTCAGGTGGTCTGAAATACTTTCACCAGCTTATGTTACAAAGAGTCTGCTTGAATGGGGAAGGAAAGCAGAACAACCCTGCTCTGCACCATTAAAGGTTCTGTAGACAGCCTTCCTTAGATCCTTTGGACTAGACATCCCACTGCTTCCCTGCCCACCTCTGGTGAGGTCTGGCACTGCCTGGAGCACGAGTAGATCTGGTGGCTGCCATTGGTCACAAGTGGCTGGATGAGAAGCTGCTGTCAGTCCAACAGCATTGGCTCAACCTCTCTCACCACCCACAACACCTGAGCAGCAATTGCTACCGTCACAAGTGGTTGTGACCTTGTTAAGGCCAGAAGGGACAGGGAGGGAACAGTGGCAGGGATGTGTTCCCAGCTGGAAATGTGCATGTTGTCCCCATGGGCAGGGACTTCAGCCATAGACTGCCAGTCTCTGGAATTTCTCAGGTTCTTCTCCGAAGGTTCATTTTGGCTCTATGAGTTAATCACATCAGAAGAAGTGCCTTTTGGCACTCACACGCCTTTTGGAGTTATTACATATTTAAATGATTAAAAAATCAGGAAGAAAACATATCTAGTGCAGAATGAAAGCAGTTAAAATTGAAAATCTTTTTTATATTTTTATATTAGTATCACAAGTTGTTTGTAAACAACTTGCTCATTTTAGATAGGTAAGGAGTTTTGCCATGCCCTGCAAAAATAAATTAGATTTTATTGGTGCCCGGGTATTTCATAACTTCTATTTATTTGCTGCAAGAGTGGAGAATTAAGATAGAGTAGTTTATTTCACCAAAAGACTGACAAATGGCTCATTAGACACTTATGGAGCTGAAGCTAATTGTACGATTTTTTGTTGTATTAATTGTCACTGCCTGCTTAGCTGGCTAACATTGGTCATCAATACAGAGCTTTTTCCTTTTAATCTCCAAAAGAGGTGTAAAAAAAAAAAAAGGGAATTTTAAGATAAACAGAACAGTATTTATTTCCTAATATAAACAAAAATACTATTTGGATTGGAGGAGCATGAGGGAGGAGTAAGAGAGGATTAATGTGCTGGCTGTTCCCCACTGGGGCCACCAATAACAATCAATCCCAAACAGCAGTCACCTCACATCATCTAACAGCTTGAATCGTCAATATACAAAGATTCTCTCCCCCCCTTTTTTTTTTGTTCAGATTAAATATCATTTAAATTGCATCCTTTTTTTTTTATTTCGTCAGAGACATAAGGTCAGAATTGATTGAATATGTACTACCTGCATATAATGATTTCCAGTTTTTTACAATCATGTGCTAATGCTGCACAGTAATGGCCTATGGATGAAGAGACAGATGTACTACCAGTCATTCGCTACACATTTGCATTAACAAATCATCATTTAATTGAAGCCCATCCAACAAGTTTATGCTACTTAAATAAAGTTCCTTTCCATAAAAGATGCTGCAATGACACATGGTTGTTAACTGCAAGGTAAATAAAAAGTAGTATTTATTTTCTTGTCACTGGTTTACGTAAGTATTAAAATGTACATTTATTAATTTGTGTTTTTCTGAGAAATAAACCACCTGACATCTAACATAGCAATCCAAGCTAGCACTACTATGAGACGAGATAATTCACTTTTAGAAATAATCGTTTTGTAACACCACAATTTCATGCTTTACAGATTTTTATTCCCCCCAAAATATATAATAGAACATAGTTTATATGAAGGCTATACATGAGTTGTGTGTTAATACTTTTAGGCAAGCTCTAATAACACAAACCTCAAACCCTGCTGCTATCAACATGGGCTACAATTTTTTTTATGTCTCATTGTTGACTACAAACATTGGCACCACACTTAGAAACCTAGTTGCCTCCCTCTACAATTTAGATATTACTGCTTTCTTTTTAATACTGTCTAGGGAACAATTCAGGTAGGTTGTGATGCCCCTACATGCTTCAGATATAGAAAACCACTATCTATTCATTTCTCCTTTCAGAACATGTTGCAAAATATTAAAATCTGAGAAGAAAGCATGTCATAAAATGAGGAACCTATAAAACCAATTTTCTCTCCTTCTAGAGATGGTTTAACAGTACTTTCAGCATATTCAGTTCATGGTACATTTTTGCATCTGCAAAGCAGAAGAAAGATATTTTGATACTGTCTGTTAAACTGACAAACAATACTTCGAAGCTAACATGCTAGGACAAGGAGATATATTTTTAATTGTGTTTTTGGCTTAAATCTACATTTTCTAGAAACCACAATCTTTTAGGATGAAAGCACTATATAAATGAAAGATGGTATTAGTAATAATAGTTGACATCCTTTGCTATGCTGGTATTGGCTTACATCTAAACACATCACTGAAATATTTTTTTTACCTAAATACAAAAATAATAATCTATTTCCCTTTCCTGATGATACACTGAAAATAAAATATTTATTAAAACAAAGAAAAAAAAGGAGTATCTTAGGAAAATGAGAAAATTCATTCTGAGAGTGGGAGAAGGCAGTCTTTTTTCTAACCAGAGAAAACAGAATTTAAAGACGAACAGATACATTTTACTTCCCTTCAGGAATGTGTGGGGATGTGAGGAGACAGGGGAGTCTCCAGGTTGACCTTTTGTTGTTGTCGTTACTGATGACAGAAAACATATTAAAAATTTCACCATACCAAGATTGAAACTACAATGTGGAACTCAGAAATATATCTAAAAGCACACTGCAGCATACAAGAAGAGATAAAACCTAAGATTTATTTCCTCAGACAAGAAACAGTGTATAAAAGCTACAAAATGCAATCCCATACAAAATAAACAGACATACAAAAAAACCCTACTGTGATTTGCCTGCATGCTCTCCAAGCTTTTTTTATATGCTAACTCAGAACAGTAATTACAGATCTTGCAAGTTGACTTCTGTTTTCCAGAACATGAGTTGTACGTAAAACATGACTTTTCATCGAAACAATTACAATTAATCAAAACAGTGAAAGCTAATACCACTCAAGTCCAACCTACTGCTGTGCCCAGCAATATATCAAACTGTCTGTTGTCAAACATACTAAACAAACTTCAACAGAATGTTTTCACTACAAATAAGAGAAAACATGCTTGCTAAGTATTTTTTAGTCAAACTGCAACCTCAGTAATCCATTCTGTCACTAGATTTTAATTTGCAGTAGTCAATCACAGTCTCAGACAGATCTGTATTTGACTACAGAGAGGTAACTCACTGGGACTAACAAATGAGTACCTGCAAATGACTACTATAGCTCCAAATTTGTTTAGGGATTTATATCTGTGTATGCAACTTTTTTCAACATGAGATTTTGAAATGAAAGAAGAAAAATGAAAACCATGCACTACTTTTCACTTTTACTGTCCTAGAAACATACCACCTTAGTAGTACTGTATTTTCTTCAGTGTTCATATCCATTTAAACTATTACTATTGTTTCTTGAAATCTTCATTACAAAGAAGCTGCTACCTCAGAATTTGTCCATAAATTAACAAAAGCCTATCTCCAGAAACTCAAATTCATATTAAACACAGATCTCATCTATGATATATCTCATCCATGACATATAAATAGTCAACAAAAATAGATATACTTACACTTCTCATGGCACCTCCCATGCCCTACCTAGGAGTCATAACTATTTTCTTAATAAAGAAATATGGCATTTGGTATCTGACAGAAAAAAACTGTTTACCAGTGAAGTCAGTCTTTTTTTGCAATTGGTAATCAATGCAGAAACTGAAGTTTTATATAAAAGAAGAGATACAGAGGACAGGAATATTGGAGTTTAACAAACAGATCAGGCCTTTATTACCAGCAAGCTCCATTATGGATTTGTGAGCTTTGTAAGCCAAGCTCCCCCAAGTGTAATTAAATTTTTATTTATAATGTGTTTGTGACTGTTAACTTTGTGTTGCCTCTGCTTGTTCCCCCCCAAATCCAATGTGAAATAGTATTCCACATTTACTGCTGCAGAGAGCGGTGCTTTATTCAGTTGCTGATTTCATCTCTAGCCTTATAAGAGATGAGAAGTACAAATAAACATATTGTTTATTATTTATACACAAACACCCGTGACTTTAAGCATAGATACATACGTATACACTCCTGCATGCAGACGCTCTAAGCCAAAACTGAGGACAAAAGAAGTACATGTCAGTTAAAATTGAACACATGTGAGCAAGCATCACTTTTTTCCTACCAAGAGCACTATTTATCACATATTTATATCGTGGAGAGACAGGAAAGCTTCAGTAAGATAGGGCGATGCAGCACTGCAGAGTACATTTTGTGCCGCAAGCCATGTCTGAGATTAGTGTAAATGTACCAGGAAAAGGTTCTAAACTCCAACAAAGCTGGCATCCACGCTTTATTTTTTTGTTCATTTATGAGGAGGACTTCATGAAAAAGCCCTCTAACTCCAAGAATGTATTTTTTATTTTTCGCATTAACTCTATTCCTGCGTTCATTCAGGTATTACCCTCCAGTACCAATACTTATATAAAAAAAAAAAGAAGCTTAATATAAGTAACCACAGGAGGATCTCTTCTCCCCTTGAAAAACTGCAAATAAAGATGTCAGCTATTGAGTATATTTGTGGCGTCTCCAGCAGCTGCTGTTAAATACCAGCTGGTCTAGCTGATTAAAATTACCTCCGAGTTGGTATTATAAAGATGCCTGGGCAGCGTTGCTGTATTAATGGATTATTGAGTGAGCGATGAAAACCTTGGCCAGCTGATGCGTTTTATTACAGATAGGCTTTATGATGTGTAATCACTGTAATTTTTATAACTAGAGGAAACAGGAAAAAAAGAAGAACCTTCTTTCTCCCCTTACTCATAGCGAAATCAGTTGAACTAGATTTTTTTTTGCCAGCCTGTTACTTAGGAGTTAGCTAAATAATTTGGGTTTTAACAGTTTCTGCATATATAAGACTTTGTCCACACCTACACATACACAAAGAATGAGAAACTGTGTTCAAGGCTACCCTGTGTTTACCTATTTTACATATGCTTAGGTTTACACATTGGATATTTATTTCATCCTTTGACTACCAGGCAGGTGCTGCAACTGGCCATATGAGATAAACCCTTGTGCATTATTTAACGACTGAGCTACACTGCGAACACACCTCATATTCTCCAGGTTCAGCAATTCAGTTGGTGAGGTCTTACGTCTGGTCTCTCCATCTCCTTCCTCCCACATTCTCCTCCCCTTCCAGCAAAACCTTCACACAGTATGTCATTTAACCATCTCTCAAACTTTCTTCCCCCTTACTAACCACATATTTACCACGTTGTCTGGTCTTCTGATAGTAGTTTAGTTTGCTACCAAACTAAATGTGCTAATTATAAAAATCACGTAACTGTTACCAGTTTTTTGAGATTTAATAAAAAATAAATGACTGGGTACTTGGAAGATTCAGATATACTAGTGAAACATTTTATTACAGATGACTTCTGTTGTGAGGTGCTTCAGCATTAAGCCAAATGCCATTTACTGAAAGCATCTCAAGAGAAAATACTGCAATTTTTTCAGGAATGGACACACACTAAAAGCCAACTAATGATACCTGAAATTTTTCAGTGGAATGGGAACTGCTCAAATGTAAAAAAAAGAGTAAAATTTAAAAAAAGTCTTAAGCTCTTAAAACTTTCCTAAGGAAATGTAGCATTGCTTGTCTTTTTCCACAGTAGAGAATTAATATTAACTCTTCCACAATGCTAAGAAAAAAATTCTCTATAATGTTCATAAACTGATAAAAGTTACAAAATTTTATAGGAAGGACCCTATGAAATGTAGCTGGGTATTATTCCATCCCGTAAAGTATAGAGACAAATCTTTGGGAGCTGCTACTACATCACATCCATTCACCTGGCAAGCTCTATTGAGGATTTTTTACTCACGCTGGTGGACTTCATGTGGAGTCCTGACATTGAATAGATCAAAACATTGTTAGATCAAAGATAAATCAAAAGATAGGCTAAAGCCAATTTAAGTAAGAAGTTTGTTAAAGGTGAGTCTTAGAAACAAATTTTGGTCCAAAATCATCTAGGTGCTTTCCTCTCTTCATACTAGCTGTACTATGGTGCAAATGTGTTTCCAAGACCAGCACCTGATAATCCAAATATGTTATATACATCTCTGATGAATCACCTGGCAGTTCTGAAACACTTCTGCACTGTCACGACTAGTTGTTGAAATAATGATGATAGTTGTCTATAAATTGAGGGAGAAAAACAGGTTTCATCAGGTAGATATGCTGTAGATAAAAAAGGGCCTTTCCACTCTTTCTAATATCATCATTTTTTATAGAATTGTATTATCATTGAGATTGGAAAAGACCTCTAAGATGGTCAAGTCCAACCTAGCACTGCAGAGTCCACTATGAAAACAAATCCCTTATTGCCACATCTACATCCCTTTTAAATATCTTCAAGGATGGCAATCCCACTACCTCCCTCAGCAGCCCGTTCCAATGTTTGACAACCCTTCCCAGGAAAAAATGTTTTGCTTTCTTTCCCAGAAGAATGTTCTTTCTGCATAACATCTGAGCAGGGGTAAGGTAGATGGGCAAAGCCATTAGGGCAGGCCAAGGAGGAATGTGTAAGGTGAAACTACACCAAGCTGTGAAGCTGCACAGCTCCCTGCAGTACATAATGACAGTTGTGCCAGTCTGAAGCACCTCAGCCTTGGGCTGTGCCAAGTGCAGCCGGCAGAGCCGCAGCCGGCTGCTCACAGGGGCATCGCCATCCAGCACCTGCCGTGCCTCCATTTTACAGCTGCAGCCTGAGCAGATCCTGCAGGCAGAAACTTCTTTCAGAAAGGAGGTGCACTTTCACATTTGTTCCAATAAGAAAATAAAATAAATGAATAAAATAGTGATGGTTTTGGTTTGGCAAAACCCCCACAGTTCCTATTTTCTCAAACCATGTGACTGTCATCCCTCTGCCGGGAGCCAACAATGGGTCGGCAGCTCGCAGACACGAGTGAAAAACAACCCAGAGAACAGCTGTCTGTCCCAACCACTTTCTGTTTTTTCCTGTGGTGCATGCCATACACTACTCTAAAAGCATTTACCCCTTGGGCAGAGCTTAGGCAGGGTTTGTTGGGGTGCTGGCCAGGCCGGGGTTGATGTTTTTTAAGGGAACTGCTGGTACTCCATGCCTTGCCCCAGCAAGGATGGGGTTCAGATAGTGGCTGTGGAGTCACTGCGTCCCCAGTCCAAATCCCCCAAGCAGATGGGGGAATTCAGCTTTTCTGAGCTCTCTGGTTGCATATTTTTCATGCATTTAGTGAATTTCCAACTCGAGCAACCCTCACAAAAATAAGTGACAAACCCACCCCAAATTTGCAAGGCTACAAGGCTTTGTGGATATTTCTGGGCTGAGGCACGACTACCATGGAAAGGTGTCTCTTGGATCTAACTGTGGATGGGAAAAAGCCACCTTACCGTAGAGGAAGTCATAGCTATGGTTGAGATGGAGTGCTAACATGAAACACTCCAAGTTTTCCAACAGAAGGACTACTTGAAGTAAGATTTATATCACTGTCATCCATGGTGATCCACACCAAGACAGCCAACTGGAAGCACTGAAGAACTAAATCATTCTGTCTGAGAAGGAAAAATTAAAGGAAGGCAATTCTCTAAAAGCTAAAATATGCTAAACAAGTATCTTTGCATTTCTGGTAAATACATATACATTGATAAGCTCTGAATTAATGGTCAATTTAACATGCATGCTAAATTCTACGCAAAACAAGATTCTTAATTCACTTGGGTTAATAAACATAAAATTCTGATAATTACAGATACAATAATGTCATATGAGCGCTTTAAACATATGCTGTGGGAATTAAATCCTGGCTATTCCTGCCCACTAAGGACCAGTTTTTAATCTTCGATGCATGATATGTAGTAATGGATTTTACGAGTTGACTTTTTTAAATTTGATGATCAGGTTAATGAAATTTATAATGATATTTTTCACACCAAGTTCAAAATAGTAGTTAACTCCTTGGCAGAGGAATTGAGATTGGACATGTAATGGATGTACCAGCAACTGCTGATGTGAAAGGATTAATCATCATTTTAGACTTTTATTAAATTAGATAAAATGGGATAGGCATGAATCAGAATATATAGCAATTAATCACTGGACTTTATTGAGTCTTTTAAAAATCTTATTTGCTCCTGAGTTGACAACTAATCTAGGCCATTCAGTACCAGTTTGACAAACTCTCCAGATAATGACTGTGACTAGAACATTAATAATATCGTCATTTAGCAAAAAATATTTATTCGCTATGTAAACTATTTTTTTTTAACATTTGTGGATGCTGAAGGTAATATTACTCACACCACAACACTGCAATTCGGGTCATTGTTTGCTATTGACATCTTTTGCTTTTATAAATTTTTTTGGTTTTTTGAAATTTAGGTAATGAATAGACCAGAGGGTACAGATGACCAAAGTTTTTGGTATATCCAACTAGCACTTAATGTAAACTGTTACAGCTATACACACTGGAATTGCTAGAAAATAAAAATTACTAAAACTTTTGAAGTTTATTTATTGATCACTGAGAACCACCCCAGTTAAATTACCATAAACCTCAACATCACAACAACTACTAATCCAGCTAATAGGAATTAAGGGAGATGGAAGATACATAATAAGCATCTGGGGGATATGGAATTTATCCCATGAGTGTAGTAAAGAGCTCATAATTTAAGAGTGCCAAAACCCAAGTGCATCATGAAGGCCTTTCCTCACAAGTGACATTAATTGCATATCCCACAGATGCTTATTACATATTCTATTTATACCTCTGAGAAGAAAAATATTCGTTTAAAGTTTAAAGGTTTAGTACTGCTTAAACACAGTGTAACACAGCTGTCTCATGATGTCACAGGGAATATCAAAGGCTGCAGCACAGAGTCATAATGTAAGAAATAGTTTAGACAGAAGATAAATCAGGGAATGTGTTCCACCATGAGAGCCCCAGAGCTCAGATGTACATTAAAGCAGGATGTATAACTACATACTTCAGCTGGATTTGGAACTACACCATTAAAAAGGTTTTTCTGATTACAATTATTGAAATAAGAAAAAGGAGAATTAAATCTATTTCAATTCTTTTAAACAATTTTTCAGTAAGTAGCATGTAAAACCATTAACACTAATATACGAATTGCTGAAGTCAAAGATGCCATTATCTTTTCTACTGCTCAGTCTACACAAATATAACTGTGTCATCATTAATATAGTTTCTAGATATTAAGCATATTATTATGTTGTAAATTTTCTGTGAGGACTATTTTCTTCTTTTAACATTACTCTTTTGTAATTTCTCATAGATAACTAAGACAATGAGAATTCTTTGATTCAAGATGTCCCATATACTTCTACCTAACTGCATTTCCATTAGTAAAAAAAACCCCAAACCTGATATTACTGATTCTGCATGTCATTCCTACATGTGCTTGGTAGAAATAGAATAAACTGCCAAGGTCCAAGCTTAGACTAACAGCTCACACAACATTCACTGATGCACGCTGTAAACAACGAAAGACTTTGTTTAGATCTGTGGAATCTTGAATTAAACACTGTAACAGTATTTCATAACATACAACATGTTATGCAACAAATTTCATAACATACAACGTGCAGTTCTGCTGCTACACTGCACATGTGGGTATGTGTATAGATTTATCCAAAGTATGAAAATATTTTTTACTAACTTCTCCACTTCTGTGAATAAAAACCTGGTAGCATTATTGGTAGGAGTAACAGCAGTCAGAAGCTGCGTGAAGTTTCATTATCTCTTATTTTCTGCATTATATTATATTGGGAACTTAAAAATCAGAAAATATGTAATTTCTTTTCTCTCCACTTTCTCAATACCAAGAACAAAAGATACTGTTTCTGTTGCATTCAAAGATCATTGTACTGGACACATTCTCAGACAAAAAAGTGTATAAAAGTTAATCAAAGGAAGTATGTTAACCATGGTCCTAATTTCAAATAAGGTGATAAGTAAAGAAAAGCAGATCTTTAAAAGTCACAGATAACAGTATAAAGGTCTATCATAGACAATGCTCTCTCATGGACTTCTCAAGCTGATGCTATAGTGGGTGATGCCATTTTGCTTCTCTGACATTTGGGAAGAAATGCTGCTCTGCTGTCAGTACATTCCATAGTGAATAACAAAGTCTAGGTGCATCCACTGCCTTTTCTCCTTAGAAACAGTGCTATCTGGAAATTCAAGGGAGTCATCACTGGCAGTCAATACCAAGCTGCAAATGCTATGCTAAGAGTGTTTTCAAAGAAAGAATATAGAAGGGCTGCTCCCTTGGCTTTCTGTAAAGATTCAGGTATGACTCGTTCACTGATTTCAAAGTACGTATTGGAAACCAGCTCCTACTCTTGTCTGCTTTTGTCCTTTTTCACTAGACAATTCTATTTTGTAATGTTGTGCACAGATTTGCTCTTCTTGCCAAAATCTGTGAAGTCTTCCTGCTAAGTTATGTAACTTAACCCTTTAGGGCCTCTTGCTATTACATTCAGTACAAGATGTGATGAAATATTCTCCCCATTTTCACAGCATTAGTTCGGTGAAATAATTCTATTCTTAGAAATATTTCTCCGACATCATTTCTCATGCTTTACCTAGACTAAAATACTGTGAATTCATACAATATGCAAAAGTTACACAAAATTGTGCAACCCTAATTAACAGCACTACTCTTGAGCAACCTATTCCTGTGACCTGTGTTAATGGATTTTATTCTTCAGATATGGATGGCTTGCTTTAATATTTCATAGGGTACTTTTAAAAATTCTTGCTCAAAACCACATCAGAACCAGCAAAGATACTCAAGGCATGCACCTATTTGGAACAAGATTTTTTTTTTTTTAATTGATGAGGCTTCTACGACTCTAACAAGATGTTGGAAAGAGGTTCACAAGGTCATGGAAAACTACTATGCTGCTCATCCATTTTAAAAATTAGGACAGACCGTTGCATTATTTTCAGGGCAGGATCTTTTACTGCTGCATGGACTTCCAACACTGTCATGTAGATTTTAAGCTACACCTCAAGAACTCCCAATCAAACAACTGCCAGCAAAAAATCAGAACATGTAAGGGGAATTATATAGGTGGTCTGTAGGATTCCCACCTTTTTCCCCTCCCTCACCCAAACCTCCCACTTCAGTCTGCAACATCTGGTTAGACTGAAGGGCAGGGAGAGCACTGTCCATATGGGTAGAAGTGGCTATCCAAGAACTAATCTTGGTTTCTGAAGTACAGCAGAGTGACTTGACTACCTGGTGAATTACTACTTTGGTGGGGATAAAACCCAAAAAGGAAGCATTCTTCCCAATGCTGACACTATATTGCCTTTCATTTTCCCAATTAACTGTATTCTACTGGGCAATCAGATGCTTTTAGAGAAAATGCAGACTGGCCATATTCCTACAGAAATACTATTTCACTAATTTTCAACAACATTTTCATTAGTGATGAATTGTGGTTTCAGGATATAATTTTCTGCTAAAATGAAGAACTCAAATGAAAATGACCCTGAAGAGCCAGATGATTAACATGTCCTTCTAGGCCAAGGGAGACTCAGACTGAAGACTGTGCTATCCCTAAAGTTCACATGCCACACCTTAAAGGCAGTTCACTAATTATTGCTTTTTTCTCAAATGCAATTCCTTGTCATCCTTCTCCCCATCAACAAAAATCCAAAATGGCCTACTTTGCTCTGACATGGAATAATGACTAAGTATTAAAAACTTAGGTTTTTAAAAATGAGATTTACTTCTGCTTCCAACAAGCCAATATTATGCATGCTTGTTCATGCTAATCTGTTTAAAGATTTCAAACAAAATTTTTTTAGCTGCATTACCCACTAGATCTCAGTTGTGTATAACTGCTAAATTTTACAATTTAAACGTGTTTACTATCTCTTGCTGTTGCTCTTGTTGGATTCTAGCAGAGAGTCCTCTTTGTGCGGCTCTTTTTTAAGTGCATCAAGATGATGTGAAAGATTTTGAGGGTGAGCAACTATTTGTATTAATCTTCAGACTACCTTTGGATATTGACTTTTATCTTAAGGACTGATGACAGGATGATCTTTCCTTGCTGGATGGTGCACATGGTTCTCTTCAATACTTCATTATCATTTCTAAAGATATGTCTTCACAGGAAAATTAAGGACTTGCTAGTCACATGTGATTGCATGCCCATACTAACTTGATTCATATAGACTCGGTAAGAATAAACAGTGATGATGCAGCACTGGTTAACCAAAATATGAATTATCCACAGGACTGGATTCTACAGGAAATGTCTGGGCTACTAGCATATGCTTAAGTCCAAGGTGCTGTATTTTGCCTCCTAACATCATATCAGCATGGGCATGTTAGCACAGTTTCATTTTTAGGCATATGCTGAGATAATTACTTTCAGCAACAGTTACTTGACCTAGTTATTGCCTTTTCTGTACCAATTTCCAAGATGAGTTTTCTAGACTAAGTTCCATGTCATTGAGAGAAACAAAATTATGAACTAAATGAAACATTACCTAGTTAACCTGAACAGCTGATCTGATTTAAGTATAAAGAAAGCAAAGGGGAAGTAAATAGTTGATATATGGCACCTTAAATTCCTTACTGGAGTAGAACTTTTCCATACATTGTTCTGATTTTATAGTCAACAGCTACTCTCTACATAAGTAAAAAAAAAAAAAAAAAAGAAAAGACAAAGACAGACTTCCAAGCACCTGTCTATATTCCTACTAAATTCATCACAGGTTTAAGAAGATACTAATTCTATTCAAATACAGTGGAATCTAAGCCTATTTACGTTTAATACTACCAGCTTTTTTTTCTTTTTAGGGTATGTGACAAAAGTCAAAATGGAAGCTTGCTTGTTTCCTACCCAGATAAAGACAACTCCCTGTACTTCATATGGGAAGCACATCACCTGCATCAAGGAACAACAAAATGACAAATCTGCATTCCATCCTCACCAACATCCAGTACTACTCATTATCAGCTCAGCACATAATTATGCAGCAGGAGAGTAAAACTCTGACAAACACTTTTGACACCTTAACCAATCCTTCATTTTGTTTATAGAGTGGTCTTTTACATTATTTACATGTTAAAATCTTGAAGTCAGAGGTAAGACTAAAATACTATTTGTGACAGTTGGGAAAAAGCATAAAATCGCAAATTTGTCATACTGTAATTTTCAACCTAATACACAACAAGAAGCAGCACAAATGAAATATACATTTTTTCAATCAATGAACTAGCGTGCTTTTTGAGAAACTCAACAATGAGGAACGGATATCTATCATTTAAGAACATGAAAGAGTGAGTAGCCTTACTTCAAAACAGAAGAAAAGCAGCTTTTAGAGTTAAGCAGGATCCGCTTGCTGCCTGAGATAAGATACCTACCCTGATCTTCAAGAATTCTCTTCATTTATTTGCAAAGAGGTAGTAATTTGAATTAGTAAACCATGGCAGTCAATTGGTATGTCAGCAGTAGCTAAGCAATCCCTGTCTCCATCAAAATACATGGTAGCTTTCTAAAGTAGCTTCAGAGGTGTTTCCTTCTGTCACCTAACTTTGAAAGGTTTCCTTTTACAGTACTTTTTTTCACTACTCCAGATAGAATTCATAGTAATGTCTTCAGATACCTGAGTTGGCCCCCAAAGGCTCGATCTAAAAATCCAATAAAATCTTGTAATTTGTGGGACCAACAGCAGACACTAACCTCTTTTAGAAAGGTCTGGTCATCTGGCACTAAATCCTCAACAAGCCCTCTACTGACACACAAGCGGGATTTATAGTCCATTAAAATAAATTTTACATATAATGTTTTGTTTAATTCAAACAGGAAATAAATACTGGAAATCAACAGCAATTCCAGATATAAATTAATGATTAATTTGGTCCTGGACACTCAAATGAGAATTACTGCTTTGTTCACAAAGACTTTGTATTTGCTTAGTCTTACCCATTTCTAGATACTCACTGCCAGATACTTGCCTTTTAATAGCAAGGCCAGATTTTGGTGGCTCCTCTACTACATGCACAATAGCTCAAAGTTGCTTTCATTGTAATTGCTGTCCAATTGATTGATGACACTGGATTAAAAGTTACAGAGGAAATGTAATGGGTTTGGACCATGTCATATATTATCTCATTTTCTTTTAGTGGGAGAATCCAAAATAAACTCAGGCATCCTGGATGATCTGAAAAGTTCTCCTTAGAAAGACTGATCTTTGTTCTACTTTTTCTGTAGATCATAAAGATTTCTTATTCTGATAACTAGTGGGATTTTAGTTTTTTTTTTTTTTTCAGATACAATGAATATGATTTATGTTCCTTTACTACACAGGTAAAATCCTTTAAATTCTCCCTCCAGAGACCAATCTGATTACGCAAAAGAATACTGCCTGGTACCATAATGGCACGGGCGAGGAACTAAAACAGGTGGATGCCCCACAGCAGTGCTCACAGCAAAGCAGGTAAGAACAGTAAGAGTGGAACAGCACATCTGCTGTTGACTTTACTGTAACATAACCTTTCCAATGCTATCTACAAATCTACACTCCTGCCTAGCTCCCCTGCAACTTAGTTTGCACCCTTCTCCTTTGTTTTTCATTTCTTTGCTTCCTGTGGTAGGCTTCCTCCTGAAGTGCCATGGTGGCACCAGGCTATGGGGCTGAGTGCCTCTGGAGCCGCAGTGGGCAGCGTCTCTCTGCCCGACGGCCGCAGAGCAGAGCGGCAGCAGGAGGCACAGCGTTCTGAGAGCCCTCTCTGTACCGAGCTAAAGCCACCACAAAATACTTACACTCACTTCTGCATGTGCCTTATTGTCTCTTGCGTATGTGCTTAGGAGGAGTTTGCTTTACCAGTATAATACTGCCACCAGTGTTATGATGGAGAAGCTGGTGAGTTTATGGCAACATTTAATTTTTGTTCTTAAATAAAGCTTTTTATCCTTACGCTTTGTCATTATCTTTCTGTGTATTATTTCTATACAACTGTATCATATATATTTTCATGATCTGGCTGTACTTATTGCATGCAGTTCCATGAGAAATTAATTTGGTGCAATATAATTCACCCTCAGTACATAAAATAAAGTGGTAATAATGACATTATGTGGGACCTTTCCAACAGATTCATCTTTTCAGTGAACTGTAAAAGAAGTTGCCTACTACAGATTCCTTTAAATGAAAGAAAATGCCATATAATACAGGTAAACGAAGACTTTCCTCAAACCCTGATCCTTTTTCAAGCTGAGAGCCTAACCTGCTTAATTTGTCCCTGCAAACACTGGCCACTGCAGAAAACGCAGTATCGTTTTGCAATAATTATTTTGTACTTTAACATGAATTAGATGTGAGGGTCAAAAAAATTAACATCAGAGTACCAATTAATCTAGGACATTAATCATTGTTAACTCATCTAATTTTAAAACTAAACTGAATATTTAGTCTGCCAACCCTTTGGAATATCCAATCTTTATGTTCAACCCTAGCAATTTTTTCTTTTTATTTAGAGAAAGGTTTATTATCAGGAAAGCATGTCACTGAACTATTAATGCAATCAATTCCATTTTATTTTCAAACCATTCTGGTACTTGACTTTACAAAGTACAAAATTAAATATAATTAGATAATTATTATAGTTTGGTTAGACTATTCACAGTACTACCAGGCGAGTGAAACAATATTATTTTGCAAAACATTATCTTGGGGTCCAGCTAGAGACATGGCAAAGAACGAAGACTGTGGAATGATAAGGCAAAAAACCTTTATCTCTGTTTTGCTGGTTCCATTTCAGCTGATATTAATAGCAGCTGAATAATTATCACAGGGACAAGCAGTGGCTGACTGCAAGTGAATGAAAGTGAAGTCTCAAAATTTCCAGACACAGAACTTCCTGTGCTGAGGCTGCTGCTGTCTGTGACACCAACCTGAACTTCCAGAGCACGGAAGAATGGCATAGCCAGGACTCAGTCTACTTTGTGGTACCTAACTGGGTTCTCTTCCCAATCAGCAATGGAATGAGACATCCCAGGAATGTGAAGTCTGTTCACTGCTGCACTTTGGAAGAGAAGGCAATCTACTGCTCTGGAGTAAAATTTCAAAAGTGGACAACAACCAAAACTAACGGATTACACAGTAAAATGCCTGTTAAACTTGGTCTTGTAAGCAGGTAAACATAATTTCAGGAAGTGTATAACCACATTTTATTGTAAAGCACAGTTTCTGAGCATGGAAATGTACAAACAGCTAGGGTACCTGACCTCCCAGTAGAACAAGTCTTGCTAGTGTTTGAAACATAAAAAGAAGCATTTGAAAACATCAAAGGAGGGAATCAACTGTATGAAAACACAAATAATTGTTTCTGCTTCGCCTCAGAAGGTTATAGAAGGATGCAAAGTATAAAATGTTGTATTTTAAAATAAGTGAACTTTGTAACTTTTACAGGTTAGGGTAGACTGCTACTAAACATGGGCCTTTTCTCTAGGAATGTCATAATATCTTTTGAGCAAAGTTCTCAGTCTTTCTTCTACCATTTGTATATTTTTTGAGTGGTATCAAGGCTGACAGATGAAAACTTATTGTCAGTAAATCTTCAGCAAAACAATAAACTTCAACAATAAACTCAGATGAATTCTGAGTTCGTTAGGTTAAGCAAAGTTGTTTAAAGAAATGCTGTTGCTAGTTCAAGTAATGATAAATACAGGAAAAGATACAGCATCTCAGACTGTCAGCTGGCTCACTACTGAAAATTACTACTCTGAAGAGTTCAGACATCATTAAAGGTGAGAATAATACAACAGAGTCATGCTCATTTCCCTTTCTTTTTCTCCTGTCCATATCAAATCAGAAATCAGAGCAGGATATGACCTCACAGGTAACCTACGTTCCTCTTCTGCCAATGCAGACTCTGTCTGTATGATATCACCCATTTCTGAGAGCTTTTCAAAGCTTGTTTTTAAAACATTCTGATGGTTTTTCCTTTGTTAATTTTGATACATTATTTTACAGTCTAACAGCTCCCTGTTAGTAAGGTTTTCCTGATAGTCAGCCTGAAGCTCTCTCTCATAATTCATTCTCTTAACTGTAAATTTCTTTATTCAGATTCAGTTCTATTTATGCCACACCAGACTGCACTATTCTTCTGTTATTATAATATTATGTTTAGAGCTAAAGTATAATCTTTTCTTCCAATTATTTCTCTTACTGAACTGCAAAATCTTAAACTGACATGAATACCAACATTACAAATTATTTTTGCCCCAAAATATCTGTTTGCAAATTTCTGAAGTTTAACTTATTTTGTTCTCTCTTTGTTTTCATAAGTCTTCATAAATGAAACAATGTATTTTTGTTTTCCTTGATATTTATACAACCTACTTATTCATTACTACCCCTGAAGTTTATTAGGGATGCTTGCTTTCTTTTCCAGAGTAGTGAAGATAGTAAGAAAATACACGATGCAAAAAATCTTGTAATAGGACAATCTGTCCTCTTTTTACTTGAGTTTACTTGGCTTATTTTTCCTCCCCTGTAGTTAACCCATACCTATAAAATGTATTTAAGTAAGTTCTGTAGAATTACATTTATCTTCCTAATATAAGTTATTAATAATAGTTCAACTCTTCTCTTGAGAGTATATTACATTGCAGCATTTTTTCATTTTATGGTAACATCAAATTAGACTTTAGTGTTAAGTATTGCAGTTATGGCCTGACATTTTCACAGTCACCTTTTCCTTCCCTTTCTCTATTTTCTATTGAGTTGTTACAATCCACAATTGCATTTGGAAATTCACACCTATACTTTTTTTGGTTTTTTTTCATTTAAGGCAAAGCTAATCTTACTTTAAATCACAGTAAAAAATAGTTTAAAAAAAAAAGCGTCATTTTTTCTGTCCCTGCAATTGCACATATGGCTGCCAGTTCCTTAAGGAATGATCAAAATGAATCAAATGTTTAGAACTCCAGACAATGAAGGCAAGATTCTTCTTCAAATCCACAGTCAATTCACCATTACTCATGGCTCACACAAATTGCACACTCTATGTTGACCCAGACTGATTACAGCAGCTATAAATGGTTTGGATTCAGTGCTGCACAAATATATGGATAAGGCCACAACCAAAGCCACATCTGGCCCAATAAGCCCCCCTGGAATGGGGGTATACAATACAAAACCAGCTGAGTGGATATGAAGCAGCTTCATGGAAAAGGAAATACCTGGGCTGACTCTGTACACAGACAATTTATTATACCCTTGCCTTCACTTTTAACATGCCCCTGTGCTTCCCTTGTGTTTCCAGCATCCAAAACCCCATAAAACAACAGGGAAAAGTTCACTCATATTAAACTGGTGATAAAATAAACCACTCACTGCTAACAGTTTTTTGTGTCCTATTATCCCATGTGTTCCTATCGGAGAACTCCAAGTAGACTCTGTACTTGATGCAGTAAGTACAGGAGTCTTCATCATCTTCTCTAATAGGTAGCTGAATGGACATTATCTGCACTGGAAATGCCACTGTCACAACTACAACAGTAGGGTGGCATTTATTATAACACTGCAAAACAAGTAAGTATAAGAAATAAGTACTTCTTTCTAGTCCCATTCCTCTAATCCAAAATTTAAAGGAAAAAAAACCCCTAATATAGTGAAACAAAATCCCCAAGGAGTGAAATTAAATAATGCTTTGCAAACACTTACAGTCCGTAAATCTGTGGAGCAATTTCCAGTCGGTTCAGATGCATGTACAGCTCAATATCATGTTTCTTCAGCAGATGATCCTGGATTTGATTTACTTTTGCTACAATAGCAATAGATGGCCCCAAGTCCTGGGGCCTTGCAAAGGGCATAGGTGTTATCATCACGTCTTTCTCCTGCAGATACAGAAAACAGGGTGAAGAAAAGAACAACCCATGAAGCCTTTTTGTCTAAAGAGATTGTGTACAAGAGATTTCATTTGTTGTAAACACTGGCTTTCAAATAAATATGGTAATAACTAATTTCTTTTACAGCAGAAGAGGAATTTCAAGTATCCACTTCTGCAGAAGGTACTGTGGGATTCCCCTTCCCAGGAGTGCCAAGGAGTGCCTGTCATTCTGCACATCAATTTTTACGTGCATGCTTTACTTTTCATGCTCTGACAAAGTGTTGACAGCTTTATTTTAGCTTTAATATCAGCAGTCTGAGTCAGTCCAGAATAAAGCAGATGAATGGTAACTCAGTAGAGAATATATGCCCTCAGAGGACAATAAATTGCATACCAAATAGGAAGTAACTTATTTTCAAACAATCCTTTCTAAACAGCCTTCCCTTGCACAGAAAATCTGGTGGCTGCACCTTAAAAGCTACACACCCTTGATAAAGCATTAGAAACTTTTAAAGGAAAAAGAAATAGAACAATGAGACAGCAGTTGGTTGGACCTGAGGGCTGTGCAAATTATGCCATGATCTACAACGCACATCAAGTGATAACCAATGGAGTATTAGCATCCTTGAACATGATACTGCTTTAAATTTGTTCTTTTTGCAAAAGAGTGAAGTGTTGAAAAAGAGACACAATGCCAAAAAGAAATGCAGCAAGTAATGAACTGCACCAAATAGGAAACATGTAAAAAGGAGAATGAGAAATAAAAAAGGACAAGTCAAACCTATCAAGAGAAAGACAGAGGGACAGGGAAACAGAGAATTAGGCTGTTAGAAACAATATTAAGGTTATAAAACAGGGAAAACTGGAACAGTAAGAAGAGAAGAATTTTGCAATGACTTTGCTACAACCTGTCATCATGACCTCTGACCCAAAAGCTTCACTTTGAAAAACAGTTGCTGTTTTTCTACACTTTTTCTCACTATACTAATAGAGAAGCATTATCCAGCTCAAAGGGTTAATAATTTCAGGAGACTTCACTGCACTCTACATCATTAAAATACAAATTCACTTGTTTCAAAATCGTGAAAACAGCATTACTTTTAACAATCAATACCAAAGAAAGTTTGTTTTCATTGTATAAGCTGTTCCCAAGGATGTTTCCTATGGTTATTTCAAAATCACAACATGGTTTAACAATCCAATGGGTAGTGTCTACCAAAAAGTCTATTTTTTATGTTGATCTTCTTTGCTTGAAGTACCTTTTCTTAATTATTCAATTTCTGTACTGCAGAAAATACGGTAGGATGTTGAGCAGTGATTTCTGTATGTTTCTATGTAAGGACCTGACAGATTATAAATTGTATCTTAAAATCTGCTTAATTGTTGCTTTGCTATGGCAGTTGCAGCAAAGGACTGACCTATTACAGTGTAGTAGTTTAACCATGGTATTGTGATACCAAGACATATTCATTTAAGATACTCTAGCAAATCACTTGAAAAAAGCTCCTTCAGATTGTCAAATAAACCTCATTGACATGGCATTCATTTTTTCAAAATCTTTGCTATTCTAACAAATAGAAATTTGAAATAAAACATCTAATGTCTTAGAGGCTAATAAGCAATGCTGACACTTAGTTAAAGAAGTTACCAAAGTTCTTCACAGCTGCAGGTATATTGAGAAAGGATATTTCTCCTACCTTATTTTTTAAATTATTCTATTAATTTCTTTCTTACCAAGTTGGGCAGCGTACTTTCTACCCTGAATTTTATTTCTGCACTGTATAGCTATTTCCTGTCCTTTCAGACCTATTTCACTATTTTCTTGGTCATATGCTAGAATGTAAAATATTGAATTGAAATAGGTATCTACTAATATTCTTCTATACAGAAAACCACTCTTAAAGTATGATATAGAAACATTGCCTTAATGTTAGATGTCAGTTATATTAATTTTTTCAAAAACATAAGACTTTATCTTTGAAACCAATCATAAAAGTCTGTAACTGTGTATTTGTAGACTGTGCATGTTCTATCATTTGGCACGCATCTGGGGTATGAACTTGACTTTAACTTCAGCTTGACCATTTCATGCATTCATGACTGATGATTCAAAAGACCTGTGTTTTTAAGCTTTTCTTTATTACAGGCATAAAACCTTATATGGAAAACTCAGCATCAGAATCCCTCTGCTTATTTGAACTTGTAATATGAAAAGACCAGCTATTACTCAGTTTAGTCTTTACACCATTACTTGTCTGTGAGTTTCAAGCCATCTTTACAAAATTACAAGACAGATTATTAAACCCTGGCTAAAGTGTGGAAAGATTGTGAATATCAAAACTAATGCAAGCTTCCTCGGAGCCAAAATTGGAGTTATTTGTCACTTGCAGCATTTGTGCACCTTGGCATAATGCAGCACTGACACATTGCTGACTGTCAGACTGACTGACTATCAAACATGGCTAAGTGCATCCAATAGTACATGCTGGCTTGCCATTTCTAAAAGGAGGAGATAAGTAAATGGTATCCATCAAAATGCAGTTTATCAGCATCTCAGAAATTAACCCTATTAACAGAAATCTTCAAGGCATGACAGAATCTGTGGGGAAGCAGCTGCAGCCAGTAACAAAGCCTTGCCTGTCCATGCCTCCCGATTCCGTGTACTCCACCAAGAAGCTCGGTGGATGACTAGAGCACAACAAAGTCATGTCTGTTGTCTCCTCTCATGCAATTTGGTTGAGAAAATGACAATACCTCTAGTCAGTTGAAATTGCTCCAAAAATCACATAGCTGGTGTGAAACAAACAGCCCAAACAGAAGGATGCTCAAATAAACTAATAAAACCAAGCCGCCAAAATGTTTAACTAGGAATGACTCACAGTGCCTGTGCCTAAAGCCAAGTGGCCAACACAATACTGTGCCCCTGCTCACACTCACTATATAATTACTAGCCATGTGAGAGAAAACATCCATTTTTTTTTTGTGAGCTTTTAACTCTTGCAAAAAAATTTGAGTGCATGTGTTTAGTCATCTATTACTAACAAGAAATACAAATGGTCAATCCTAAAAGGATGTGGATCACAACAAAAAGGAAAAACAAGGGATGGCTCAGAATGTGCTACATTGTTTATAGGAGAGCACCAGATTCACCCCTAAGAGCACTTTAAACATGAATACCAGTGAAATGCAGCTAAAAACCATAGCTAAGTATTAGGAACAGTCACCAGGTCCTGTCACAAAACATTACCTACCACAACACAGACTGGAATGGCTGGTAGTCGATACTAATACAATTTATATATTCATGCATTTAGGAAACAAATGCAACAGCAGTAAAGAGAGGCTAGGACACAGTACGAGTATAAACTGCGGACAGATTTCGCTCATTAACCACTAGGGAATGGAGTAGCAGGAAAAGCTCCTCTAATGGCAATTGGGAGTAATGGAAACAACTGTTGGAGGCTGTAAAATGTAACATGTCTCTCAGAGCACATGCTTTCATTGCTTCCTTTGTGAAGATTCACACTTTATTATGTAGCTAACCCTCAAAGTCATGATTGTAAAAGGCGTATGTACAAGAAAGGATTATTAAAGATTATACATGTTTGCAAAGAACAAGAACAAACAACTAGATATTAATCCATTCTCTTAGCATTGTTAATTTTTTATGCCATGAAAGAACTGGAAAGGGCAATGTAAACTTTCACCTTCTACCCAAGTACTGCAAGTCTGTAAGCAGACCTAGTTATTTCCTGGAATAAAATACAGCCTCAGACTTTACCACCTCTGTCACAGAAATTGGAACAAATTCATTTGAATACACTGAATTTCGAAAAGGTAGACTCAGAGAAACATATCTCACAGCCTTGTTATTGAAATAAAAGTGCCGATGTAGTAACTTCATAAAATTTGTATCTCATATGCTTTATCCCTAGCTACTGAAATGATATAAAAATCCAAGTAATTTTTAACTGCAGATAACTTAGGCCAAGATGCCAATGCTCCATATCTGATAAAATACATAATACTTAAAATATTTCAAGAAAATAGATGCTTTTAAATGAGTCTTGAGTGAAAAACCTTTTCTTCATTGGACTGACAAAACCACCATTCAAACTAGTACTCTCTAATTACAGTTTGCAACTATAGGTTTTGGTGCACACATATGGACATCCAGAACCAACAACATTCTCATTAAGTTTTTGTTAACTCTAGATATTGCCCCCATGATCTATGAAAAAAATGATGGAGTTAATCAACATGAAACTAAGTTTGGAGGCCAACTCTTTTAGGATATAATACACTGAAAGTCTCAGTAATACCCATAATCCTGTTAATAACGTTTTCCTAGAGCCTCCTTACATACGCTTCATCACACAAATAATTTTCCAGAATTATAAAAAAAAAGGGTAAACTTAAAGATGGAAAGAGAAAGGAAAAGAAATAGTCAAAGGAAATCTTGAGCAATTGACTGAGGGAATTGTCCTTCCTGCCATGCATGAAAAAATTTAGGCAAGGACCAGATGCCTCTAGATGGTCTCTAGAAGGTCTCTGCAAAGGACAGTTCTGCAGAACTAAACTCAGAACACTGCAAAAGTTTTATGAAAGCAGCAATATACTAAATTCAGTGGTGTCCATACAGATACACAAGAGATCTGAAGGCACAGACACTCCATCTGTTTGAATATCCTGAGGTCAAGAAGAAAAAAATGAACAAAAAGGAGTGATTATGCCAGGGAAAGATACACCCTGACCTTTGACAGACAGCCTACGGTTAAAGTTTCAGTTTCACAGCAAATGGTCTGTATTGTAAACAGCTGAAAAGAATTCAAGTCTAAACACTTTACCTACAGGCTTTTATTTAACAAGACATTTGCACAGGTTTTGGGCACACAGAAGTGCCTATGACAGGCAGTCTTTCAAATGCTATGCAAGAACATCACTTATATACAGAAAAATCTGTGCTTGCACACTTGGCTTTTGCTTATCAAGTGATCTTTCAACAGATAAGAAGACATTCTACAAGTGCTTATGACCAAATTCTGACGAGCGTTTAAAGATTGTAAACTTGTTTGAGACTGCTTTAACCAAGTTAATAGATGTCTAATTAGCTTTAAGTAACACGAATCATATTAAAATCACATTTGCTTAAAAACACAAGTACATTTTAAAGCAATATTTACCTTCTGACTGTCATGTTCAAAAGTTGAAAACCAGTGTTCTGCTGTTTTCATAAGATGTGTGAACATGGCACTGAAAGGGAACAACCCAGAAACTTGCTGTTAAATAATGGTGTCAATTATGAATAAGAGCAAATTAAATGTAAAGAAACTTGTTAAAACTTACTAGGCATCATGTTCCAGATATTCAGGATTCAAAAGAACTTTCATTTCCTCGCTGAAAAAGGCAACAGTGAACAATCCAAATGTGAATGTTTATTTTTGGTCATCACTCTGCATGTACTATTATGTATTTATAAGCCAACTTTCATATAAAGTGCAAATGAGAAAACTAGCCTTTTTAATTAGAAAGAGCAACTCCATTGAACAAATGAAGTCTTTCCTTTTTATAAAGATCAAAAACAAATTAGCTGCCTTGTCTGTACTACAATGAAGTAACCATCTAATTATTCCAAATAACAAATTACTGAATGTCACAATGTATTATTTGAATATGCTTGATCTAGAATAATTGATTGCTGCACAATCTATCACTGTTTGTCCCAAACAACAAAAAAAATAAGGTTACTGGTCAAATATGCAGTATCAAAACATTAATTTATTTTGTTTTAACAGCCTGTATTTTTATTGTACTTTAACAGCAATTAATCAGTGACAGCACCTCTTTTCCATCTTTTCCATCCACTTTGCTGCTTAGCTCTACTTTTTCAGTGGGGATGGAACAGAATGCAGTACATAACACATGGTTATTTTAAGTTACTTAGCACTGAAGAGCATCTTCTAGGTAATTTTAGGATATCTAAGGACAGACATTGAATAAAAACACACACTTGTAAATAATCATCTTAATGCTTAACTGCCTTTGGGCAGTCACATGGAGGGGTACCTACAGAGGTTATATTATATTGCACACATAATTAAATTAGTTTTTATTCACAGGTGGACTCCAGAACAGAGTGCAAACAAACCAAATGAAATGTCCTAAATATCACAAGAATTAAACTAATTTTTTTTTTTTTTAAATAAAACCAAAAGCCTTACATATGGGGCAAGAATGAAAGCAGACAATCATGTTTGATGCAATATTTTATATGTATGAACATAACTGAGTGCATACACACAGAAACACTTTTGAAAGAAATGGAGCTTAACAAAGAAATAGCTTAACAAAGTAAAAAATAGTTGGATACTGCAGCTACAACACTGCAGGTGATGAAAGAAATATCAATCCCAACAATTTGTTTTCACTGGTTATTTCCCCTTTTAAGATATGAGGAAAGAGCATTGGTGGTAAGATGTCTGCTCTGTGAGTGTAGCTCACTAATCTGTCTCCTCTCTGCAATGACAAAAACAAAACCACTTCTGGCAATAAGGATGAGGTGGAACTGCAGGTAGGTATGTAAGCTTTTAGATCATGGTTTTGCTTAGATTTCTTGTCTCCCTATTTTCTCACCAGCCAATGTCTGTGAAGGGGGCAATGTATAAGTCTCAGAAGCTGTAGTAGGAAAGATGAAATAAGGATATTCCCATCAAAGCACAAGGATGCAATGATTTCTGATATTAATTTATCAATTATAAACAAAGAATTATGGAATACATATTTTTAAGTTATAGTTCAGCCAACTTATTTTTTAAAGAAAGCAGATTTTATACAAATAAAATGCAATGCTTGCCTAGGTTGTGCAGCTTCACTGGCATGTGAAAAAGCCTGGTGGTCACAATGTAGGATAAAGACAATTGGAGCTAGAAGTTCATGCATACCCTAAATAGAAATGGAAAAGCAAAAGTATATTTAGATTTTCCAGTCATATAATAGTTCCTAATGCACAGCATAAGGCAGAAAGCAATATTAGGTGCAGACCGACTAAAAGCATGAACATTCATTCACATTCTTAACAGAACAGTTTCATAATCAATGGCTTTCATCTTAAATCCTGATTAAATCCAAGTGTTCATTCCTCTATAATATACAGAAACAAGTTAGTCTCCTTTTCTAACACAACACACAACAAATTGGCAATGGTAGGCAACCCTGCACCTGGCAGTTTACTTCAAGATCTATGTTCATAAATATGAATTTTATTTTTGATAATTATAATAATGATCTACAGTACAGTAATCTGCAATAGGGAAAAATTACAAAATGTAAAATTATTTTGTATTTTATAATGTTCCAAAACCACAGATAAAAGTGTAACAGTAGGCTCCAAAGGAGACAAGGGTAGCTATTTGGGAAAGAAAATGAAACATGCATTTCTAAGGACATGAAAATTAAAGTAAGTTTTGGGTTTTTTGGTTTTCTTTCTTTTATTATTTCAACATCCAAAATAAACTCATTAAACACGATGCATAGAAGACCTGGTACTGTTCCACTGCAGAGTACTGCTTATATATGCAATCCATATGAGGATACAGAAAAAATACAGAAATATGCAGGAATCAGAACAAACAAAAATAGGTGGGCAGTTGAAGACTTGAGGACTAGCATTAGGAGCACGGCTGGGCCACCCAGGAGTGTTGGGATCCCAGTGTTGGGACTAGGACAGCAGGTAGGAGCTATGCAGGCTCCAGGCTGGGGCAGGGGTCGGCCATAAAAAAGAAGGGAGGGGACGCCCTTTGGTGATGGAAAGGATGGGGGAAGAAGGATTAAGACCTGTCTGCCTCTGGACAGAAGGATCACTCTAAGAGGAGGGAATTCCTGACCTCTGCCCAAAACCACCAATTACAGCTGGGGTTTGATGCCAAGTCCCCAGGCTGCCCCTGCTGGGACTGGCTCTGGATGGAGTCCTGGCCCAGCTACAGGAGGAAGAACCTGCTGCCAGCAGTGCTCCAGCTCAAGGGTGCATCAAGTGTAGCCTCAGTCCTGACTCGAAGTGAGTGCTCTGGGCAGACAGGGGTTCCAGGTAGGCTGTCTCATCTATCCTGTGGCAGGAGCACTGAGGCTCGTTCATCAAGCTCAACAGCATTTCGGGTTGCTGTCAGGAGTCAGATGGTGGGTCCCCTGATAGGAGGTGTTCTACATTTAATGGCTGCAGTTCCAAGCCAGGAAGCCTCTGCACTTGCTTTTCCAGCCCTTTCAGTGATGGACAGACGTGAACACTGGAAGTATGACATGCTTGTGTGCAACTTTGCTGCTTTGCTGGTGTATCAGTTGATATTCCATCTGAGGAGTGTTCAGCACCAGGAAGTTAGCTTATCAGCTTCATGTGTACTGAACAGATCCACTAACTACTAAAAACCTTGAACTTTTATTGGAAATAATGGGCATTTTCCTTAAGTGGTACGAACTGACCTGAGAGGCCTGAGTGGTACGAACTGACCTGTGGAAGCCCTCTCTACATTATTAACTATCTTGAGTATGGTTGTATGCACGTTTTTGACAATTTTGATAAAAGTTTTCAGGATCTCTCTGTATGCTATCAACTGAAATCCCAGGAAATTTAATTTTAACTTCCTAAGGACTGAGATGACTGTTATAGTCTCAATGGCAGGGCTGAAGTTTGGATGTTTTGTTGCCCTTCCTATTTCTGAACCTTTACTGACTACTTTGAAAGAAGAAGTCTAAAGAGAAATTCAGTTAGGAAAACCAAAACCCAAATACAGCCATTTGATTTTGGAAGCTGACGAAAAAAACAAAAAACGGGTTACATTACAAATAGTCAAGTTTAGATTTCTTAAAATATTATGGTCATATCAAAGGAGAAAGGTTCAAGATTAGACAATATATAAGTGGCAAAAATATTTAAATAACCAGAGTTGTACTTTCACACATACAGCCCTCGGTTAATTAACAGTTCCACATCTAATCTTTTACTCGCCCTGATATACTAAACATGAAATAGGAGAAATGGAAATGCCAAAAAACTGCATATCTAAAATAAACTACCAACTAAGCTGCAAACATGTAAGTGGAAGAAAAAGAAAGAGAACATAAAATAAGAATTAGTTATAAAACATAAAAGCACATCACACATTCTTCCAACAATATATCAACTGTATAATAAAATAGAATCATAATGTGACTGCCCACATATAACAAAACCAAAACAAACAGATGATGAAATATGAGGATTTCAAAAAGATACCTCTGATCTTTCAGTTACAAGAGTACTTCAAATGTTTAGAGATTTTTACCTTGGCAAGAAATCTTCCAGTGTAATATGCATACACATATTTTTTCAATACTACAGTTTACTAAAACTCTTTAGTGCTAATAACGAAGTTGACAGAGCTCAGATAATTTTATGACACTTCCCAGCTACAACAAAATATTGATTTCATAATACAGTCTATGCTTTAGAAAGGAAACCAGAATTATAGCATTTTTACAATGACAAGTGAATCAATGCATTTCAAAATTATATGGACTTCTCTAAAGGCAATCAAATCATGAACAAACAATAGTTAGCCTAGTGATTTAGCTTAATTTTCACTATTAAAAGAGATAGTGTAACTAGGACCAGAACTTCGTCACTAGTCTTATAGAAGAACTCTTAAGAGTAGCTTTTACATATTCTTAAGTACAATACATTATTTTCTTTAAATTTTATATTTACAGCTGCTATTTAAAAATTCAGTGATCCCAGGGAAGATTCTGCATTTAAATCTGTAATACAGCTCCACAACATTCTACTTCATTTGACTAGGGATAGAAATACATTTTTCCTTATCAAATAAAATGTTCCTTCACGCTGGCCAAAAAAAACCCAGAAACCCTACTACAAAGACAACTTTCATGCATATATGCATATTAAACAAACATTATTGATTGCTTCTTGTAAGACTATATGCTGATGCTATGTAATAGTTTCAATAGAATGTTGTAAGTATGCAAATTGTGAAGGAACTATAATTTTTCCAAATATTTTGGAAGATAACACTGGGTAGGGACAGATGCTGACAGAAGTATCAGTCTTCATTCATTGGTCAAGTTTTATAATTATAATGGCAATTGCAACTTTTGTATATGGTCATACAAATGAGACAGAGGAATTCTCATGGACAACAATAGGACCAGTTCCCATGATGGAAACTGCAAACGAAGCCAAGCTCCTTAATCTGGGCTTTGTATTCAGGTCACTGTGGTGACAACAACTTGGAGATGATCTGTTACTGATGAATAAATGGCAACCTTCATTATTTTCTCAAAAATACGCTAGGCTTTGCTGCAGTAGAAATTTTCATGGGAATTGGGGCTCGAGTCTGGTAAGAACACTACATCAGGGAGATTGACTACTAGATTGGTATTTGATAAAAGAAGGAAAAAAACCACATCCTGTTGCTACCAAAGGCTATTTCTTTTCAGCTAACTCAGAGAATGGTAATGATGGACATGAAAAAAATGTTATCTAGAAAGAGAGGAGCATGGGAACAAAAAAGGAGGATCTTATTTATAAGCTAAAACTCTTTTTATTGTTTAAAAAAACCAACCAGACAAACCTACTCTTTAAAATGGGGTAAGAAAAAAAGCAAAACTCCTAATAAAAGTAACACATGTCCACAACAAGAGAGGAAAACCACAATAATTTGCAATTTTGTGGACTTGGTACAGCACCATAACACTTGGGTGATATACTTAACAAACTTCAGAGAGGTTAAATCAACAGTTTTTCATGACCTAAATTAATTTAATTTTCTGCACTTCCTCTCCCTTTTTTCTTGTAGCAATCCCTTCCTGGACCTATCACACTACTGATGCACACCAGTTGAAGACAGAGGTAAAGAAGTTTTCTTTGTCAACAGCCTGTAGGCTCACAAAATTGAACCTGTTCTTTTATCTGCCTATGTTCATTTAGCCCACCAAGCAGTCTTTATTAAAGCTGAGGCATCAGGCAGTCAAAGTTCATTAATACCATTTATATAATCTCTGCAGTTTCAATTAACTCAGCAAGACATTCTACTACATGATAACAGTCTCATTAATTCAATAAAATCCCATAACTATTAACAATATGGTCTATGTTAAACGGGGTGTCACCTAGTAGAAAATAATAGCTTTAACAGCTTGTGATGAAACGCAGCACTTTTTTTCTTTTTAAATTTGATCTGGCTAAATATTCCATCCTTATATAGAAAAGTATTATTTCTTGGTAAGGAATCAAGAGGATTTTAAATATGAGCAGAGGGTAATTAAGTCCTTTTAAGTCATATCAAAGAGTAAAATAATACTTCTTGTTCAATAAATGATAGACTAAATTAGCTGGAATGTGCTCTTCCATTTTCCCATCATCAGTACTCTGGCCTATATTCACTAGAAAGAGGAGGCTGAATACTGCTAAGTACTTTTTTAAGCAGTGCCCTTCAAAATACAGCTCCTAGATCTCATTTTTATTCTCCTTATGCAAGACTATTCCTCGCTCACTGTCTGTCAAACATGAAAAATAACCAGTTGATAGATGTTTCATATGTTTGATAACTATATAGTCCATTATTTTATATAATCTCTAAGAAATTCTTCAGAAGTAACTGCTCCTTCAGCTCATGTGTCCTTTGTTTCAAAGAAACAACTTTATTCCCTGGCTTGAGGACAGGGTGATCACAGACTATGTCTGAAAGCATAGATTGTTTCATAAAAATCTTCACATTTACTGAATCTCTGTATTTTTGTCATAACATATTTCCTATCTACCTGAAGTTGGCTCCTCTACAGTTTATCCTTTGTCCATGCACACAGAATATCCCTCACTTTGTCAGTCTCTACTCAGCCTTCAGATAATTGTGTGAAGAAACAAATACAAATAGGCTTGGGTTGATACTCTGCATATAGTTTTGCTATTTGAATACAGTATCGTCTTTATAGTTACTTCAAAACCTTCAGAACAAATGTGAAATGAATTAACTTATTAACTCTGTGGATGCAGATTTAGTGCAACTTAGGCCTTCTTTACCATTTTATCAAAAATGGTTTGAGCAGACTCTCCTTTAAGTAACTCTGTAAAAGTGGTATTTTGTAGCACCCTTATCCTTCACTCAAGAGGATTTTATTAGCTGCATTGTACTTGGATGCTACAAGGTTAGATAAAGATCTATTTGCTAACATACTGCATGGCTTTAGCACTTTGGGGAAGAGCTTAAAATATTACATGAAACTTAAAATAGTAAACTTGGTCTAAATTTCAGAAGTCACTACTTATGCTTTTTGTTTGTTCAGTACCATTTTAAAACCTGTTGTATACTTTCTTTCTTTACCTTAGCAGAGAAAGCCTTTCTTTGTTTTTTTTTTTCTTTCTTAACCAACGACAAAGAAAAAGATGTTTATAAAGAAATTTAAAGTTAGAAAACTTAGCAGCCTTAAAGAAAACAATTTGAGGTACTGTGTTATGAGGAAAAAGCATATGTTATTCAATGAGCTTACTTACCAACCAGCTGACAAGCAGCTCTTTGATTACTTCAGCCTTATGATACAACTTCACATACAACAGAGGTACATTATTGTCAAACCATATAGAAAATGTTGAGTCAATGAATGCCACCTGTACAGTATTTTCATTACCTGTTTATAAAGCAACTGCTCATTTTCTCTGGCGTAGCAGAACAGAACATCTGTAAGAATTTTCCTTACGTTCTCTTGCTGGAAATACTGCATTTCAGGAAAGCTGAAAATGAAGCAATACAGCAAAAGTAAACAACAGAGTGCACAGAATGCCAGTTGCTGTTCTTCTAGACGAGGTTTTAGGTAAGAGCCTCTCTCTTGTCTGCTTTCCTGCTGCTCTGTGAATTGTGAGTGCTACTAAAGTAAAATACTTCGAAAGATTTATTACATTTGTTTTGCAACCAAAATTATAAAGCATGTTTTTTAATAAACACCAGTCTGCTACACAGGTATGATGACATCACACTTATATTTAAATAACTAGTCCCTTTTAATCTCATTAAAGCTAGAGATCTGAAAGATACAATGGAAAAAATGGAAGAATGGATGAGAGTATGTCAGAAGATACATATACACAAAGGTTCAATATTATTTTGATATTTCAAAAAATATTATAATTTGATGACAAGATTATTTAATTATCTCATAATTGACATGAAAACCAGTATCCTAAAATCTAGTATTTCTTACTGTATCTGTTGCAGTACAACACACTTAGACATTTCACTGTCTTTAACAGCTGTTGAAAATAAACTTTACAATTATAAAATAATTTGGCTAGGCAAATATCCTAAATGAACCAGAATGACGTGTATCTTGTGTGAGAATAAAGAAAAAAAGCTTCTAGGAAAATCCTGTTATAAGCATACTGGAAAAATGTAAATATTTCCAGTCTGTAACTACTCTGAAGCAACTCTCACCTGTGCATCCTGCTCCTTGACTGATGGAGGGAGGAAACAGAGTGGTTATACAGGATGTATTTAAAATTACAGTAAGTGCACAACAAAGGTGTTTTCATTGTTACTGAAGAAATAACTAGCTGGAAAAAAATGTTGCATAAAGCAAACATCCCAAACCACATTGCTCCACTGTTATACAGAGCAATAACTAATAAAATATGAAAAGATAGAATACTAAAAAGAAAGGAAACGGTAAAGTTGGACAAAGAAAAACAGAAGAATACCTAAAAAAGACAACAACGGTAGGCCTCAGGCTAGACAGAAGAAAAGGTTGTAGTATTGTCAGTTTTAAAATTAAATCACATGGTTTGAAGTACAAACAAATTTCCTGGGTCTGAGCTACAATGCTATGCTCTAGATCAGTTGTTTTTAAGGCTGTTTTAAAGCCTGTCACAGAGAAACAATATAGAAAATCATAATAAATTACTTCAGGTAAGACTATTAATGTTGATAATCACTGTGGTCATCTCACAGAGGTGATGACAGGCAAGCACAAAAACAGAACTAATTAAGGCTAGAAAGGTGCTTTGAAATCCTTGGATGAAGGAGCTGAATAAAGAGCCAAGGCAGAGAAGATGCCGTGCCTTGAACATAGTAACGCTGAAGTCCTGAGAGAGGCCCTGGGATGAGAGGTGTAATGTTTTCCTGGCACCTGGTGGAGGTAATGGTAGACCAACATTTGGAAACTTGTATGCACTTGTACTAATCACATTACTGTAAAGGAAGGACACAGCTGAGACCAAAAGTGCATTACAGCAGATGGCAATTGACATAATTTAGGAGTTTGAAGAGATTATTTCTGAAGGACTGTTATTCAGGCCTGCCCTATGAAGTTTAGGAAGAGAAGACTAACAAAGAAAACTCAAAAATACACAGAGATATCTGTGAGGATCTAGTAATACCAGAGATTGTGACAGAAAGGATAATAATGAACTCAGGGATAAGCTGGCTGAAGTATTAATTATAGTAAATGTAAATAGAAGAGATCATGAGGGAACTATCAGTTCAGGACGGATTTTTGTGGAAAATGTCATTTCATGATTAAAGCCCTGTTTTAAAGAAATACAGTTTCCTCAAGTCAGCAAGGTAAGAATGCTTTTCATGAACACGAGACTATTACATTTAATTACATCTCTGAGAAAGCCTGCTTAAGGACATGGGAAGTTTCCTAGACTGTTTTGTCACAACTCTACAATTAAACAGTGGCACATTCAGATCCTTGCTTTCTAGAAATGAAGACCAGTGTGAGTTGGATACAACTTTTTAAAATATTCCTTTAGCTGATTTAGGGGCCCCTACACCAGAGGCAGCCAGAATTTGACATGGAAGTTTGAAGACACAGGCTGGGCAAACAAAGGATGCACAAAACAAATTTGGTGGCAGACAGAAATGAAGATCATAATCAATGGATTGCTGTTTCTTACCATCTCTTCTGCATACTTAGGAAGGATGTAGCTGTCCAGTGGCTTCTCCACTGCTTTTTTTATGTTGGCAATTACTTTTTCTTATTTGGGGGATGGAGAGTTTGCAACCTCAGCACCCACCACTATTCACCTTCACACACCTTCCATCATCCTAAACTGAGATTGTTACTCCTGAAGCAGAAACTAAGTAGTCCAATATATAAAAATACTACTACAAAAGAGAAGAAAT
The DNA here is from genome assembly GCA_020086605.1 of Lanius collurio. Lineage (NCBI taxonomy): Eukaryota > Metazoa > Chordata > Aves > Passeriformes > Laniidae > Lanius > Lanius collurio. Next base: position 8,513,946 of record JACBWW010000012.1, read on the forward strand.
CCACTTGATTAGTCTATGGGCAATGCCCCCTAAGCATTTTGGTTTCCTAAAATACTGGAGATAGAAAGAGGGTGATGCAATCTAGCCATTTGCAACCCTAGATGTCCACTGTGATACCAAGAAGTAACGTGGTCTTTTGATTTGAGTTAAATGCTTTTGCATCTGCCAATCTGCTGATTTCTATTCCTGCAGATTATTGTTAAAAATTTTTAAAAATGTTGATCACTAATGAGTTGGGACTAACTTAACATCCTTTCCTACTTGTAAACAGTGGAAGCTGTAATTCTTATGCAACAGGCTGAAAATTGTATGTAGACATTATGGATTGTATTTCTCTCACCTGACTTCAGGAAACTAAAGTTTTGTTAGGCACTGGTGAGCTAGAAGCCTTTTATAATTACTGAAGAAAACCATATCTCTCTACAGTGTGATTCATCAGACAAAAACTAGATTTATACTTTAGGAAGAGGTGATTTGTGTCCTAGAATTCTACAGGTACACAGACTCTAAAGCATGATTAATCCAGCTGTGAGTGTTTAGACTTCACAGACCTAATTATTAGGTGAGATAAGGATTTTCAAAATGCATAGGAACAAACATTCACACATGAACAAACTTTATTCCAATTGACTTTAGATAGCAAAGTCCTGAAATTGAAACCAATTTAAACCAATACCAACTTAGGAGCCTAATTCTAGCCACTTTTCCTGTTTATTATTAGTACACTTCAGGGAATTCTAACAAAAGCATTACAGAGTAATTTTTTCACTGCTTTGATAGCTGGAACTCTGGTTTGCTACTCTGTGTGCAGTTAGCATCACTCTCTACAGCATTATTTTCTTGATTCTGTGGGATGATGGAGGAGTGACCTAGATGACAAAGACTACAAAAACATTCATTAAATAAGAAGCAGCAACTAGAAATTAATGATTATGGTAATTGAATATAATAATTATTTTAACCTGTAATAAAAAGCATTGTAAATTAATGATGAATTTTAAACTTTTAAAATTCTAACTCCAGGGATTTATTTAAAGAGTGGAAATGAAAAGAGAGGGTTTTTACATTCTAAAGCCACAGAATGTAGAACTTACTGCTTCTTAAAATAATGGTAGTTTACAAATAGATACATATGTATATGTAAAAATGCATACTATGTGTTATAATCAGACAAACAAGTGTACATACAAAATGCCTGTAGTTTATTAAACATATCATGTCACTGATAAATTTTGCTTCTTCATTGCTTGACTTATTTTGCTATTGATGACACAAGGTATACTACTATTGCTTCAAGCAGACATTATTTTGTACAACTGCATAAATGAAAATTTCTTTTGTCACTATTGCTGATATTAGTGAATACTACTCTGCCATTTGCCACAGTGAGAGCCTCGACTTTGTGTGTGTATACATATATACTTAAATAATAGTCTTACATCCACCATAACCTTCATACAACTTTTCATTCTCCAATTATAGTTTAGATACATATATATTTTAATCTTAGAACATCCTGAACTGTTTCCTTTAACAAACAAAAAATACCATCTGTTGTGAGAATGCACATGAAAGTATACTCAGACTTTAATTATACATCTCATGGCAAATACATTCAAGAATGGGTCTAGGGACGGACATGTAAAATATTTGAAAACCAGACTGCAATGATTTCTTCTGCATGACTTGGTTCCTGTAAATGAAAGTGTGTAAGCTTGGGATTTGTAAAATCTACAACTATCATCACTTTTTTCAAGTTATAAGGAAAAAAATTTGCAATACAGTAAAATTTCACATGGTAGCAAACCAGTAATTGAATTTAATTACATTTACGCATCACTCCATGCTTGCATTCTGAAAAAAAATATTTTCAGGAACTGAGTGTTCTAACTCAAACAAGTTCCTAAACAGGAATGACCTTAGGGCCAAGAAGATGAAAACATAATCATAGTAATAGCAGGACAAATTTTAAAAGGCAAAAAAAATTAGAATAGTGATAAATTAAAATAGAACCTCTCAACTTCTACACATGAGTGACATTTCCCTTACTAATTACAAACTGCTCTTTTATTATTGATTGTATTAAGTGTTGAGAATTAAGAAAGTAATCTGTTCAATCTTTCATTATGATCATAAATTAAGTTAAAAGACCTTTCAGCTTCTCTTACCTTCTCTTTGCTTCATACAGAAAACTACTTTAAATTTCCAAGTAGTACACCTCCTAATATCTTAATTTAGAAGAGCTTTTCTTCAATGATACCAATAAATCTCCAGGATTTAATGTTCAGCTAGATTGTCTCATTTTTTACTCCATGAAAGTTGTATTTTTATTCATTCAATGTATGTTTTCACACATTCATGTTCAACAAACCTGACATTTACAGTAACCAAAGTCAAGAAAACACAATATAATGTATACCACATAAAAATGCAGACTATAAATTCATATATAACAACTTCTCTTAAAGATCTACATACGTTCTCGTCACATCTTGTTCAATCATTGCTCGAAGCTCTTTATCCTGGAAAAATTTATTCCAAAGACTCTGAAATAAGGAAAAATAATTGTATGAAACCAAGACTTCTACTAATACTTCAGGCTTATAAACTACATCAGCAAAGTACTGTACAAATATTAACTAATTAATCCTCAACATTCCTGGTAGGTAGGTATATCAGTGTTTTATGGGAGATAAAGAATGCTGGTGACCAGCACAACATATCTGAGAAAGTCAGTTTAGATCAGAAATAAAAATATTCAAATTCCTGAATCCTTGTTCTAGGCTCATAGCACTTGCTCACTGGATGGCTGCAGGTTTGTGAGTTGCTCGTTTGGGGTCCAGGAAGAGTATTTAGAATGTCAGAGTGAAGTCAAACGTATCAGGACCAGCAACTCAACTGAAAAAAATTCAGCTGTTCACTCAAGAAAAAAGGACTCTATGACTGGACTGTACCATATTTCTCCTATGAATGTATGGAGTTTGACTGGAAACTGCTGCAATTTCTATAATAAGAAAGTGTTTGGAAGTAAGTGTATGATAATCATCTGCCTATAGTGAAAATGATATTCTAATCCATGCAGAAGATCAAGACTGGCCATTCTATAAAATTCTGATAGGGAATGCCAGAGTATTTAAAGCTCACTGTCAAAATAAAAAATACTAAATAGAAGAATCTGAAGCAGGTTTAGCATCTTCTGTAGCTATGCTTATGACCATTTTCATCCTCTCTCTCGTTTCCATGCCTTGTTTACAAAAACTTTGTAAAAGCTAACTTGAAAGAAGGCAGAAAGTGCTGCAAATTGTATGCTCCAGAAAAAGTATTGGAAACTGTATTCTTTATTTAAAGAGATGGTAAATTGATCAAAATACAGAATAAGCAAAATCTACAGCAATCTCCCCGCAGGTTAGGTAAGTTTTCAGTTAGCAGCAGCACCAGTGAACGAAATACGGTACAGAGTCTGTACAATACTTCTACAATTTCTTGCCTCCCATAAACAATTCTTTGTCATGGTGGTTTATGCTCCACAGAAAGGAGAAAGGAAATTAATGCTATCTATGGGGAGGGAAGTAAACTAACAAAACCCTATATTAATTAGTTGCTATATTTGTGTTACAACTTGGGAAAAAAACTTCAAAAATATTTATATCTTTGACAGTGTCTTACATACAGTAGTACCTTTTTAACTCACTACTCTTGTCATGCAGCTAGCTCACATTTTGAAACTCCCCTGACCCTACTCCCACCCTGGCCCATCACAACAGAGGAAGTAAACAGAAGCTGCATTGGAAGAAGGAAGAAAAAATCAGGACACTAAATGGGTGTAACATTAAGTCACAGCAGAGGCTCAAAGCACTTTGTTCTTCATTCCTAGGCCTGATTTGGCCTGTGGCTTTGCTTTATAGATTAATTCCCTGCCACGTATACTCTGACATGTTAACCTTTGTCTTCCACATCCTACAGACACCACAGGCAGGAAGCAGGTTGGGCTACTGTGTATAATCACAAACTACAGCAGAAATGTTTTAAATCCTTTACATTTGAAATAACTTTCTGTCCAGCTGGATGCAAGAATAGTTTGATGACGTGAACAGTCATAACAGCTGCACAGCTCTCTCCCTCTAAATTAAATAAGGAGCACAGCACCACACTGTAAATGAAGTATGGGCTTCTGTTTGTGGACAAAACAGGAGAAGTATCACCAAAGATAGCGGAGACAGTCTTTTCAGGTGTAAATCTCTTAAAGGCAGCCAAACAAATTGTTTTATTGCATTAAGTTATTTAAGAATTTTGATGGCAACAATGGTAACATAATTAATAGAAAAGATTAAAGATATGTGCTATAAAATACTTAAAAGCTTTCCAGGTGTAACAAAATGCTAGTAAAAAAACCTTCCAAGGCTGAACAGTCTTCCAGAGGAGGGTACTTCAGTGTTCTATTAACAGCATTCACTTCATATTGACTGTTTAAACACTCCTTAGACTAGAGCCATTTTATGATAAAATGAAAACACACAGTGATAAAAAAGCGTATCAGTTAAAGAAAGGATATGCTGTGAGACTAACTGTAGTCCAGACCTGATTTTTTGTTTACCACAGCCTTCCCAGAGTTAAGCCCTGAAAAATCAAAATATCAACCTGCAAATGAGAATTTCTAGTTGTTCAGCAGAACCTGTGAAACAATTGTTAACATAAGTCAGTTTGGACATTTAGGAGTGAGATTTCAGCACCTGCCATTTTGCCTACTTCAGCAAGAACTCACTTGTCTCAGTATGAAGAAGATGAGAATTTTAGTAGTATGTGTTGGGTCAACTTACCCCCTCGTCCTGAGAGAGTGGGTTGTTGATTATCAGATCTTGCTGTCCTGCTTTCCGAGGGTTTGTAATATGCTAGGTAAAACCAGAAAAAAAAATCAAATCCTCTCCTGTTATACTATAAATATTAATATCTATGTCAAAGTATGAGAACCTATTTTGTACCAACTTACAATTTCTTTGATCTTATTGTAAGACGTTCTTAAGTCTGAAGTGGTTTTAATCCATTGGCTTCTATCTTGGGGTAGAACCTCCAGAAACAACTATTAGCAAAACAAAGTAAATTTATTAAGTTCCATCAGTTTTACATAGCTTTTCATATAAATCCTACCAGACAGCATAAACCACCCCAGAGAGATAGAGAAAGCAAAGAGCTATAAAATATTCCTGGTTTTAGTGCTTTCTAGTCCATAAATAGATAGCTAGAAACAACAGCAGTTCTACAGTGCAAAATTAAGCATTAAAGTCAACTGAAACCACAAACTCAAACTTTGTAAACTGTTACAGCTTCAGTAAAGTTGATGGTGACTTCCAAGGCACAAACAAAATGGAAAGAGGTTAAAAGAAATAAGCAAGACTTGAAGCTATTTATATAACACTGATGACCTAATGCAACATGCTTAAAATGAACCACAAATGCAGCAAGAACTAAGCACTGAAGGATATATTCAATGTAAGAAATGAAACATGCTCTAGAATTCTGCAAGACAGCTAAGAGAGTCAGAGGAGCGGGAAGTCCTTGAGAATGCCTACATCTCAGTTTTTTCATGTCTCTTTAAAAAGGGTTAGAAAGAAACATCCAGTGCAAAATACTATTTAATTGCATTTGAAGCAAGGAAAAGCCCCAGTATTTTCTTGCTTTTTCAATGTTTTTATTTGCACATTGTGAAGTGTTAAGAAACAGTAATACTGACAAACAGAAGTACTGACAAACACAAAATATTCCTAAATTACTAAAAAAACCATTTAAAATTTCAGAACTTAACAACAGAGCCCTAATCCATATTGGGACACTCAAACAAACCTGTCTTATTTCTAAAATAAAACCACTCCTTGATTTAATTAGTAGACAGTGAAGGGTTCAATGCTTGTGTTAGTTCAGGGTTTTGAGTTATGGCCTCCTAATTTAGAGACTTAAAAAGAAGCAAACTGGTAAAAAAATGCAGGTGGCATATATTCATCTGGCTTGCTGAATAAAATATTTTCATTAACTTTAAATTACTTCAACGCTACATACATTTCAAATTTCAAATGTTCACTTTCTTTCATTCATATATAAGGAGTATTTTAAATTTCTTTTTATAGGTCTCTGTGCCAAAATGACGGTTGTGAAATTCCACGCGAGGTAATTTAAATTGATCTGTGTTAATACACAGTAACTCTACTAGAAAAAAAATTTCTCTACTATCAGAGTTAGTGTACAACAGAAGACTTGATATCATTGCAACAAAATTTGTTTGGACTTTATCTAGCATCTCAGTATTATCTTGCTTTCTCTCTCTCTTCCTTCCCCTGCTACTTTAAAAAATACAGTAAGAGAGTCCTAAGGAGCTGTTGTGCTTCTGGAAGACCTTCCTTCCCTCTCCATCCAGCCATTACAAGAGGGATTGGTCTTCATTTTCTCATTTCACTGGAAATGATCAGACTGATCACAGGGAAGCATCAGACTGATTTTAAAGCAGTCTCAAATTCCACAAAATGGTAATTTTTTTCCGACAAACTTCCTTTCTATTTCTAGTGCATGACTTCCCTGCACAGATACTGAGAGGAGAGATGGATCTGTGGCACTCAATTTTAAACATATCACCAGCACAGAGATACTCTTTCCTAGGATTCTTTTGCTATTACCTGCTATTCAGCTTTAAAGCAACTCGATGTGGTTAGCAAATGTCCTATGAATTATAAAAATGAATAGGAAAACATTGGGATGAAGTCTCTTGGAAAATTCATGATTCTTTGCATCAATAATCTTCCAGCGCATCAGGTAATGTGTTGATATATTGCAACCACAAACTGTAAATAAATATTTTCTCTTCTTACCTTCCAGCAAACACTACGGAACCTGCTGCTTCTCAGCTGCCCATTAATCCCCTTCAGCCGTATAGTTGCCAAGTAATTGTTGTTTACAAATAGTTCTTCCCATTCTTTACTGAAAAAGCAAAAGGAATGAACATATAAACAAAAAAAGCCTTAGCTGATTTAAGGACTATATGACACTGCGCAATTTTGGATAAGCAGAGGAAAGGAACTTTTAAAAATGTATATATTTAGTTGTGTACCACTTCTGAACGCATGGCTGTTTTTTTGGACACATTTCTTCTTTGGATTTAATGAATATGTAGATCGCTATAATTATGCCAGCTACTGAAATTCATAATGTCTATGGAGGCTATTCCATTTCCTCTAAAATGTTGGTACTGCAGTTCAGTGAATAAACAAGAAAAATGAATATTAATATAAGCACATTCATGTTTCAGCTGTAGACAAAGAAGTACCTATTCCAAAAATATGCAACAGAAAAGTACACTGTTGACTGTATTAGCTCTTCACATGACGTATTTGCTTAAATGAACCTTCTTTTCTTCTTAATGTCAAGCTGGGCAGTTAAGCATCATAGAAGATGACTTTCTTTAACATTTAGTGCTATTTACTATTGAAATCACTCCTACTTCTTTCTACATGATCAGTTTTAAAATTTTAACAGGTGCTAGCAAATTTAAAAAAACATCAAAAAATTAAAAAGCCTCACTGTATAAACTGTTAAAGGCAAGCTTGAGTACCTCGCAGTACCTATGGCTGACTAGATAAACAACCTAAATATGCCTCCCAGGCATGCAGGCACCAGGGGCCTAACACCTGTGCCTCATTAATATACAAGTAAATCTGCTCTACTGGGAAACAATTGGAAATTAATTGTCCCAAACCATCTACTGAGTTTGAATAAAAGAATTAAACCTATATTTCCTGCAACCTCTACTGAAACGAATCTCAAGAACAGTGTAAGCCATTTGATAGTCTTCATAGCCCTAGACTTGATCACAGACTTTCTATAACCACTCTAAAATCCAAAGGGCAATTTCAAGGTAAGGAGCTGGGTTATGTGCAAGGAAATGTGTTTCAGATTTATTTTCAATGCATGTCCTTAAGGTGAACATCTCCTCCTCCCCCTGTCACATGGCAGACTATTACTTTTCCCTGGGAGACCAAATGAAACCAGGAAGAGGGAAACTACTATTATGACTCCAGGCTAAGATCCACCACATTTACTTCGCTTAGGAGGGTCACAGAGTGGGTTATATTAAATACCAGCAAACTTTGGTTTTGCAAATTGCCCTAAATATACGCAAGATTAAGTTAGATAGTTTTGAGCCTGTTAAGATGAGTTGGGAGAGTGAGTTTTTTAAAACTGAAGATACACTTAGTTGCTGAGAACTGTAGAGGAATGGACCTGGAAAGACAGGAAATTATGGTCCTGTTCCTCTGTGACAGGAGCGAGCTCATGATCCATGCTGAGACCAAAAGTGCTGTGCTTGTGAATGCATCACCTTTCAGCTAGGACCATATTCTTAAAAAAACCCCAACAAACAAAAGGGTTTACTTCTGGGTCTTGATTATTAATTACTTTGAAAAGTGAAGGTATTCCAGATAAGAGCCAAGATGACTACCGCGGTGTTAGATTGCAGAGTTTAGGGCTGCCTTTAGCTTCTCCCACCCTCCAGTACTCCCAGGTGATCAAAAGAGCAGCAAGTCATTCCAGTGGTGTGGGGAAAATTCCTTCACTTCTCTCACATCCCCCACTCTCCAAGTCAGAAAGACTATCTGGTCATTTTTGTCTCCCTGTCTCCCACACATCCTCATCTTCTGCAGGGAGCTGCCTACGATTGTTTACCATGATTCTGTCTCCTTTAAATACAACGTATGGTATACAGCAGACACAGCTTGAGAAAAATCTGGGCCTTTCTTTCACAGTCATTTATACTTCAGTAGCTAAAGTATATTATGTCTATCTAAATAACCCTCCTGTTTCTATCACGTATAATATTCTTCATTTGCCATTGTAAATTTTGTAGCATCATTGGCCATTGTAACTCCTGCCAAGCTGCCTCCCTAAGGTAGCTATGTTTTAAGAGTGACACATTCCCCTGTGCACACAACAGGTCAGACTCTGAAGCTATTCACATTGTTCTGCAAGTGGCTGACATTCCTACAATGTCTTTGAAAATGCCACTGTGTCAGCTGAGTTAGCAAAGGGTTTCAACCAGTGCAACTGTGAAGAGAAAGAACAGAGAGGAAAGAAACTCTTCAGGTTATTTTTCTCACCAGCTGCTGGAAGTGATTGCTACACAGTAAGAAAGTAATTTCAACACTTCTGAAATTGTATTAGTGCAGATATTGTGCCTTTCTTTTTTCTTTTTTTTTTAATGTAATGCAATTCCAAACACGTTTTGAACCAAATTACTTTTAAAACCGCCAAAAGAAATTTGGCAAGATCATATCTTCTCTGCATTCCCCATTGGCTGCTGGGATCACAAAAAAAAAGTTATAAGCAACTGAAAAAGAAATTACTTGGAAGCCGGAATCTGCTTCAGTTTTAGTAGAGCTGAATGATATTTAAAATCCTTTTTGAACAGCATTCACTAATTCATTTCTCAACTATTTTGAATGAAGACTAATAAATTAAGCTTTAAAATTCTAGAGACTGTTTTAATAGTGATAACACTGTATAATATCAACAAGCAATCAATTCTAAAAAGGTAACATTTAAAATTATATAGCCCTACTATGTAAAATAATAGCTAAAAGCCTTGTTAGCCCAAGATTGCAGAAAATCCATCGGTCAACATGAAATGAGCAGTGAAGACTGGAACGAAAGTCTACCACATCCCATTTTCTTCACTGAAGTGAAGGACTTCAAGAGCTAATTGGAACCACCTAAACTATGAATAAGCACATGCACTTACTTTTAATCAAACTAGAAAATTAAATGCATAATCCTGTGTTATACTACCTTTGGGCGGTACAATTAAAGGCTCATGTCAATGTTAATGCTTTCCGGTTATTTTGTAAATATTTTTCATTTTAGATTCTAATTTGAGTATCCTGTCTAATGTACTATTGTGCATGTTGTAAAGTCTTCATAATAATAATAATAATAAATGCATATAATATAAGACTTGAATGAGAAAGAAATTATTGGAGTAATATTTCTTTAAGAAACTTAATTTCACATGCGTTATCTCTGCAGTAACTGTCCAATGTAAAATATCTACTGGCATGAGTCAGGGACAGTTGCTTTACTTCAAAGCAGGAAAAGTGCTCAATATGTATGAAAGAAAAAGCAGGCAAATCAATGAAGAGAGTCATTCTGCAAGATTTGTTCATAGTTCTCATAGTTCTCATCTGTTCCTTTCCATCTTTTGAAACACACACTTATGTCATAACCACAAGAGTTCAAATCTCTCTGCCAAAGAATTTTATACTGGGGTCTGCTCTAATACACATACTTTCTTATAAGAAATGAGGTTGACCTCTGAACAAATAATATCTAGTCTATTCTTCTTTCTTTTCAACAGGATATGATTTGTGGATGTGATTCTTGTTAAGGCAATTACAAACATCAGATTTTCAGATATAGAAGCCTAAAGTTTGGAACAGAAATGTTCCTCTCAGTTGACTGTTACTAGAGAGCACAACAAGCAGAACTTTACACCAGGAAGTCTAAGTAAAATTTTACATGCACTTAAATAACACTTTTGAAAAGGCATGTGAACCTCTACTTTCTAACATCTTAGAAAAAGTCACTGGAATCCCACTAGTGCTCAGCTGCAAAGGAACAGGCACCTATAACCTCTTTCAGAATGCATGGCATCAATATCATAATGAGTCACCTAGGAAATAACTCTGAAATTCAAATAGTTCCAAGAGCTTTATTGAGGCAACTTTGAGCTGGAGCATGTTGGGGAGAGTTTTTTCCACTCATAGGCAGAAGCAGAACACCCGCCTCTGGCTCTGCTGCTAAACTTCAATCTGCAGCATAATGGTAAAACCAATACATCAAGCACAGATATGCAGGACAAAGCAATGGTATCCCATTAAAGCTCCCTGCAAAATAAATACCCTGTTCAGAAGAGGAAGAAATACAGATGAGGGAGACTGGTATTGCACAGACAGCAATCACTGCTACTCAGTTTCTGCATTTACTGATTTAGAGGATAAACCCAGTCAAATGTATGAACGCAGAACCTGCCAAAATCTAAAACTAGTGTAAGAAGTATTTTCGTTCAGACAACACCAAAACTCTGTGGAAGACAGTAAGACTCATAGAAATGTAAAAATATGAACCACAAGAAACTACCACCTACGTCACTGAAAAAGGGCAAAAGATTCAGTTCTGGGACTGCAGGGGCTCAGACCTACCAGGCAAATATTACTGTCCATAACTCACTTTCAGGTGAAACTGCAGTTAAAGAAACCAGTATCTACCAGGTCATCAGACAGCGTGTATCATTATTTTGACTCCTTCATTTTTGAAATATTTCATGCAAAGTTTTGAAATACCTTTTTTTTTTGTGTTCTTGCTAAAACAAGACCAATTTGATATTGACAATAACATTTAGATAACAAAGAATACTCCCCAGCCTAGGGAAGAATACTGCTATACTACTGAAAGGTATGAAGATTTGCATACATATTTAAGATTTCAATCTAAATCTCAAGCTTATTCCAACCTCTAGACCAATATTAAAGGATAAAATGGATAGCCTCAGAGAGACCCAAAGAAAATTCTTGAGCAGTGCTGCTAGTATTGGCAAAAATCATCTCAAAACAATGACGTATGTACTTCCAGAAAAGCCAATTTCACATTTTCATACTGGTTTTCATCCTCAGAATGTGCTTTTTAAAATCTTGAGACCCAACTCAGCTCCTTAGGGGCACTCAATGAAGCAATATGCTACTGAACAGGCCATCAGAAAGAAAACCAATTCTTAAATTATCATGTCATATGTTTTGCAATATGAGATCTTTATTGATAGGAACATCAAGTATCTATATTTGAATATTTAAACAGAGGCAACAATTCCTTTCAAACATACTGCATAAATCCAAGAAACATGCATAGCTTGTATTATTTATTATGTCATAAAATCAACACTTGAGAAAAAAGTGAGGCAACTGCCAGGAATGTAATAAAGACAGAGTTAATTCTATGAAAACAGAGGAAAAAAACCCCAATTGAAAGGTAGTATCAAGTAATAAGGAGTAGAGTTTCTAAACAACATTTTTGAAACACACAGATTTTTATTTGCTACCCTGAAAATCCACTTGACAGCTTTAATGTGAAAGCTTATCAGTCTGCTTGGAAAATATATGTATTTTCCTCTGTTTCTCAAAGTCCTGCCTCAGGATACGTGGAAGAGCTAACAGCCATGTAAGTGTGAATATGCATGGCTGTGTTGCTGGAAGGCTGCACATTCAAAGGGCATTTTTTTCAAAACAGTTCAGGTTTCATCTACTTTTGGCTGATATACAGTTAAAAAGGTTTGTGTGAAGAAAGGTAAAATCACTTTCTTAAGGCAAACATTCTAGCAAATAAAGTTATTAGTTAGCTATGCTCTGTAAGATACCAGTGTGTGCATAGTACAGTTCAGGGAACTGAAACAAGGCTGCACTGGCAGCAGGATGCTCTGCCAGCACCCTTCCTAATAGCACTAAGTCTGACACAGAACTCAAAGATATCTTTCTCCATATTTCAAATTGTCCACTTTGCCTCAGCAGTTCTCAGCCAAGTTTGCCATTTGGAGAGTGCATAATTTCCAACCCTTTAACAGTTTAGCTTTCATAGAAGAATTCTTGTTACAGCCATTTCAAAGTCTAAGTTCCACCAGCACATTCTCCTCTACTCATTACTTTCTACATATATTTACAGAACGGTGAGACAAAATGTAGATATTATGTTCAATTATTTTCATTTTTATATTGTAACTGAATTTGCCAGTTGCAGGGTCAAAGCTTTCTAGTTTAAATCCCCCAGTACCTTTGAAATCTTTTGCATGTACATCTAGAACATTTACTTTCTACTTCTCCTGACTATGGAGTTTCTTTCTGCTGTTTTACCCTTCTGCTAGCTCATACACACAGCTAAGCAGAGCTCTGTGAATTGTGTGTGTTCATATGCATGCAGCCTTGTTACAGAAACAGACATGCATTCACTAAGGAAGTGAAAAAGTCAGACCTTCCTGTAGGACACAACACAAAAGCTACAGCTCCACAAATCATCCAACTAAAAACCAGATGTAATTGTGCCTCCTGATACTCAGATGGACCCCCATGTGCTTCTGTTTGTGCCCATCTTATTTTGATCTTATTGCTGAGTGTCACTGAAAAGAGCCTGTCTCTGTGTCCCTTCTACCCTGCACTCAGATACTCACAGATTTTGAAAAGACATCCCAAGCCTTCTCTTTTCCACGTTGAACAGTCCCACCTCTCTCAGTATTTCCTCACAGAAGAGCTGCTCCAGCTCCTTCTCCACCTTAGCAGCCCTTTGCTGGCCACTCTCCAGCACAGCCATGTCCTTCTTGTAATGGGGAGCCCAGCACTGGACACAGCATTCCAGGTATGGATTACAGGGGAAGGATTACTAGCTCTGATCTGCTGGCAGCACTGCTTCTAATGCATCCCAGGATACTATTAGCTTCCTTTGCTGCAGGGGACCATTGGTGGCTCATGTTCAATTTGATGCCTGACAAGACCCCCAGGTCCTTTTTCCAGGCCCCAGCATATTATCTACTCCTCCACCTTCCATGGGTTCAGGGTGAGGCTGATTGGCCTAATTCCCTGCATCCTCTTTCTGAGCCTTCTTGAAGAGAAGAGTGACATTTGCTTCCCTCCTGTCTTCAGAAACACGTCCCAATTGCCATGAAAGTTTGAAGATTACTGAGAGTGGAAAAGTAAAAGCAATTCATAGTGAAAACCACTTTAAACATTAGTAAGGGAAAATACAGCATCGGTTGATTATGGTGTCAGTGGTATATATACCAATTTTCAAGTACAACAGAATAAATTAAGAGTGAACTAAAATTTTCATGGATTCTAGAAGTTACCATTCTCTCCTCCATGGTCTCTGTTCACTTATTAAGTCTTTCCTTTTTGCAACTAATCCATAAAAAACCATTCTACCAACAAAAGATGTTGGTAACTCAATCCTTCCTTTCTGATTCTCTGTCAAAAGCATCTCAAGCTTTAAGTAAATTTCTTAAATTTTACTTTTCCCTATTACATTGCATAAAACCAGAAAGCATGTCTGTATTACCATTTCTGTGTCTTTAGACTGTAATATAATTTTCTCTGGAAAAGTTTAAAAATCCACCATTTATATGTGTTGAAATGTTTGCATGTTAGAATAAGTATACTGAATATAGGTTTTCAGTTCCTTAACGACACTTTATTCTTCCTTGTCTTATGATATCCTTTGCCAATTTCTTATTGGACATCAGGCAAGGAATGTAGCAAGGATCAGCTATGGAGGGAAGAAGTAAATAACAGAAATTTGACAAGACAGAGATGGAAATTATATAAGTCTCCTTAAAAGGAAAGAAAAGGAAAGTAATTTTAAAAGAACTTAGAGAAAAACAGAAATCTTCCAAGATTTCAATAGGTATGACAGCGATCTCCTTGGATTTGGAGAAAAAAAGAAACTGTTGGAGAAAACCTGTGATCAGTGCAGCCACTTTCTATTGCTGGAAAAAGGAGATTTGCAAGATGGAATTCCTAACAACATCAAAAACATGGATAAAATGAGAGGACTGGCACAGACTACCCCATCCAGACAAAGACTCTTAGCTCATTATGAAGAAAATCTTTCAGAAGAATCACTAAATTCAAGGACAGATCTTACAAGCTCTCAGACAAAATTACCTCATACTGAAAAGGCCTCTTTGCACATAAATGGCATCAATGGGAACAGCATTTAGCAAATGGCTTAGGATAAGACAAAATAAACAAGGATGCCAGTTCTACTACTTCCTTGTGGAAAGACAGTAAGGATGCAAGTGCTGTAAATTCTCCTTGCAGAGTGGAGGGGCAGTGACAACTTCACTGCATTGCCTTCTGAACCCAATTTTTCTTATTTCAAAATTATTGAAAAACCCATAGAAACAAGCTTGTTCTTTACATCTCTTGATTATGCATGGACATAAAGTGAACAAAGTAAGGAAAAATAAGATTATAATGGCATAGGGGTGGCTTAAAATTAAAGCAATAAAGCAACATCATCTGTGTATGAACAAGACTAGATAGGCTTGTGTAGATGGAAAAGGGCTGCTTCCTAATAGACTTAAGACAAAGGTTTCCATAGGGTGAAGGTATGTAAGTTGCATACATGTTCACAGTATATTTAACATGTAAAGACAGAGGCTATGTAGCCACTTCTGGCTCAACTGCCAAGAAAAGCCACAGGTCAAGGAGGAACCAAACTGGTTACAGCACCACTTTTGGAAGCAGGAAGAACCAAGGAGGAGCACCGTGCATCCCTTGCTGTCTTTCTTCTGTACACGCAGTGTCAGCCCTGTTGGCTGGCACACAAGAAACGCCTCAGCCAGCAGGACCACATTGCCTTTTTGCAGCAAGGAAGGAAACATCTGGGAAGCAGAATCTGTAAGAAGTCAGAGGGAGAAAATGGAATACAAAAGTCTTTCTTATACTAGATCTTCTGCCTGTTTGAAATATGAGCAGAAGAAGGAATACACTTTGCCTACACAACTCACAACTCAGAACAACCATCATTTGTCATGATGTTTAAGCCACAGAGGAAAGAACTTCATCTTAACACATGGGGTAAAAATTAAACTTATACATATGTGCAGAGATGTATTAAGAAATTCTCCAACACAGCAGTCATGGGTCTCTGAATCATAAAGTAAGTTAACAACATGAGTATGAAAAGTGAGCTTTTTCAGGCTATACATTTATTAGAAGCAGTATTAATGTATGAATCCACCTTGAAAGAAAATAAGTGTCCTTGAATTGTTAGATTCTATCAGCCAAATTGAATGTCTGCATCAATGGCTCTCCCTAAAAGTCATAATTAGGTCATTAAAATATATTTAGAAAAATAGCCTGTAAAATAAAGTTAAAAAATACTCACCTTCATTTTATTTCATAGGTCACTGTTATACCATCTAATAAGATAATTAAAAACATGCAAGCAGCTGGTACTGAGGCTAAACAGATTAATGTAATAGTCTGTAGTCATATGTGCTGGCAAGGGGTTCACCTCTTTGGCGAGGAGAAGGTCAGCTGCCCTTGGGAAGGGAGGAGACAGTATTTCTACTTTCCAGTGGCACTGCATTGCAGATACTGAAACTAAAGACCTACATCTATTTTTCTTCTCCTTTTGGTGAAGTCCAGCCCATTTGGACATCCAGAAAAGGCTTTAAACATAGCAGTAAAATAATACAGCAGAGCAGAGCTCAAATATTTTCCTTAATTTTCTTTCATTTTAAAGCTGAAAGTTCTATATGTCTAAATCCTTGATCAAATGTTTCTAATAGTGAACTTCTAATTTTGATGACATGGTTCTAGGAAATAATTTTCATAATTTCTTATTAATAAAGCTTCTTCCCAAGTACACAAAGAATACTTCCAACAGAGCCTAAAGACCAACTAGAAAATTCTCTGTGACCTGCCAGGACTCATTCACAAACTCAAAGAATATTTAGAAATATATGCCAGTCACATGTGCTTTTCCCTTACATTACTTACAAACTTTGTGACCTAAAGGGAAATGCTCACTATCTGAACACATGCAGCATTAAATCTGGGCCGTGATCAACACAAGCTACAGTCACAAACTCTAAGGTGACACCTTCATGTTAAAAATAAAACCATACAAATGGTTCTGGAGCTGATAAATATATCAAAGTATAATGATATGTCATCCTTTAGTAACACACACACTTGGAGTCTTGTACTGGATAGTGACAAATTGTCCTTTAAAAGAGAAAATGTGGGAATCAAGCAACCTCTCCTGGGGTTTATTTTTTATTGTGGTAAAACCAATACGTTTTAAAGAACACTTTAATAGCAAAACTTACTAATATTCAAATATTTCTGGAGTAATCTCTTCGCCTAATTAAATTGTAAAGGACTAGTAACTGATAAAATATAAAGCAACTTTCGTTTCAACAGAAATTTTCAATAGAATTTTTCCTGTATCAACCTTGTGCAGGCATGACATCTACCATGATTCAAAGATGCCTTTGCCTCTTTTAACGCAAAATTTCACTAGCTGGTCTTTTAAAAATATGATCGACTGAAATGCACTGGGTAAACAAGACTATCATTAGTTTTACCAAATTACAAACTTACTAAAACAATAATCCTTGACAGTATCCTAAAGTAAGTCAAAATGTCTAATGAGTCCTTAAAGAAAAACCAGCCATATAGCATTGTTACCTTCCAAGGTAGTTCAGGATTCACTTTTCATCTTTCATAAGGTATTAGATTTTTACTTAACATGCAGTCCAGAACTATAACTATCAAAACAATATTCAATCCAACCATCATATTTACAGCCAGTCTCATTATATGATAGGAATTACTTGCCACTGTGCAACAAATACACATTTCACACCTGAAACACTACTACTAAATAACAGTGATAGCTTGCCAACTATGAAAAGTCAGAGGTTACTTTTATATATGTGTATACATATACACCTCCCCAATACACATACATGCATATATAGCTTTTTTACTATCTTGCCTTTAATTATAGCAATAATACTATGGCAATGATATATGGGACCCCTCTGAAAAGACTAATTAGCTTCAGTTTTCAAAGTTGGGCTGTAATCCCCTCTGACAGAATATGACTATTATTCAGGGGAACTTGTAGCCAATGTTGTATTTATTATATGCACTTTGGACTAAGGAATATAGAGATACAAAGACCAGCTTTAATCTCCGCTTAATCTGTGGAGAATTAAAGAATCACTAAGGTTTAGGCTGATTTAGGTAAAAGGTACCATGCTCTGTTCTCCCACTTATCTGTAGCTGTCCATGCTCGGTACACTCCCTGCATTGGCACCGATACCATGGGAAGCTTTGGCAGGACAATACTGCAAGTGAAGTCATCACAAAGGTCTCCCTCTGAAGAATGAACAGGTTGGGCTGGGTTAGCTCCCTGGACTAGCCCCTGAGACATGAGTGCTACTGCCTGAGTGGAGCAAGGGTGAGAAGAAGGGCTCTACCCCAGCTCCACAGCTTGCATTCTCGTGGAACCAGAGCCCAGCTAAAGCTGGCTGCTTCTTCTTCAAGAGTTACCACTCAGCAGGTACAACAGCTGGTGCTCTTGATTTGATGACTTTCAGGAATAAGTGTCCTGGCCTTAATGGCAGAGAGCTCTCAACTTTCTTTTGCTGCTCTGGTTAAATTCTGTCTTGCCTATTTTTGACAGATTGCTTTGTGGTCTTTGTATCTACATACGCTTCTCATCTAAAAAACAGGAAGATTATCCTGGGTAGTATTTTTCAGCCCTTCTTTTAACTTAGACAGTATGTTACATGCAGAAAACACGAACATGACAAGAAACAGAGTCATACAGAACCCTAAAATGGACCTTCTAATATATTTTATTGAAGTGACTAAGCTAACTACCCTACAAGAGTTTTACATCATCATAAAGCAGGTTTCATTAGAGTTGACTTACTAGGATACAGAAAATTGGAAGGATAACTAAATCAACCCTCTCCAGTCCCACTGTGTCCCTGCAGGCACAACCTTTTTTCCAACCTTGCTCTTAGTCCAGAAGCTTCCTCTGGGTGTTGGAATCGCAGCAAACTCTTTGCTGTTCCCTCTAGGTCCTTACAAAAAGTCTTTCTTTTCAACATCCTCAAGACCAGGCTGTCTGCTCCTTACTCTCCTCAGCAACCTCTCTGTCTCCAGACTACAACAGGTTCTCCAGCATCGTGTCCCTCCCTGCCACCCCACGCCTGAGGCTCCCCATGACCAGCACAGCTCACTGCCTGCACCATGGTGCAGTATTCCCCAGGTGGCTGCAGGCAGGACAAGCGACCAGGCAGGTTCCTCCTGCCTGCCTGCACCTCTCTGAAGCACAGATTCCAGCAGAGCACAAACCAAAACCGAAAGATATGCCAACCAATACAGCCCACCAAATGATTCTAACATAATCATGTGGTAAGCTTGTTTTGTTTCATCATACTTAAACATGAAAATCAGATGCAATCCTTCTGGTTAGCACATATCATACTATTAATTCATTAGTCACAATTTTTGTAGCAGAGGCAGTATTTTGCAGGGTGAAAGATGAAAGTATACACATGCTGATTAGCTTTCTGTGCTTTCAAGCCTAAGACACTCCCTGGTATGTACCCAAGCAAGATTCAAGCTCAATGACATTGCTGAGAAAAGTTTCTTTAACTGCTGTTTATGGCCAACAAAATTGAAATATTATTTTGCTGTCAAATAATCTCAAATGTGACTAATCTGGGCTTTGGTTTTTCACATGAAATAACGAGGAAATAGAGTTCCATGTGGTCTATAGATCAAGTTACTTTGGAGAAGATCAGAAAGGTTTTCACTGGTGACTTGAATATTTCAACATTTAGCTTAGTTGCTGTGAGCTTACTTTATTGCATACTTTGGAGGAAAAAAAACCTGCAAAAAACTTTAAAAAGTTTAGACTTACAAATATCTTGTACTTTCATTAGCTAAGCATTTTGAACAACTTTCTAAAAAAAAACTAATCCAGAAAACAAATTTCCAGATAATTTCTTAATTAAATCCTTCCTGTTCTTTAGTTCACTTTCAGTTTAGATTGCACAATCCTCCTAAAGTATAGGACCTGTTGTTCTTTTGCTTTAAATAGATTATGCTTCTTATTATAATCAACTTCCTAAAAATTCTAAAAATTAGAAAATAAATATAAAAAATTACCAACCTGTAAGAAATAAAAGTTCCATCAGATTCTGAGGTGTGGGGTGTGCTTCCATTTTCATTTGATCCTCCTAATACAAAAATAAGAGAACACATCTTTGTTGTAAGACAAACACAATTTTGATGATAACTGCAACAGATTTTACCATATATGGTAACTTAAGTTAAAACAAAACTCACCAAAAACTTACATAGATAATGCTCAACTTTAACACTTCAAATCCTTACAGGTATCTTAACTAGACTCTATGTTCAAACTGGACTCTGAATGTTCTGAAAATCTGATACTCGGTTTCACTTAAAGTTTTGATTGAGGCCCTTGTCTAATTAAAACACAATTTAATTAGTCTAAGGTTACAGAAGTACACCACATAAGTAGACAAGCTTGATTTTACTTTTGATTAAATAAAAAAATGTAAAAGTTCATCTGTTTTGTAAAAACTTCTGAGTTGACTTTGTAATACCAGGGTTTTTTTTTGTCATAGCATAAGTTCAAAACTTCTCTGAAAGTACCTATTAAGATGTCTGCCAAACATCTTATTTTACATCCTGTGGGCTGGTGATACATAGAACAATGATGTTAACAGAAATCAAGGATTACTAGGACGTTTTCCCCTCTAAAACTACTTTTATTGAAAGACTGCTAAAAGCCAGGTGTCATGTATTTTTGAAAGCAAATTTAATCTTGTCCTGTTTTATACTGTTTATTCTTGCTCTGTCATTTAGCTTGATAATTCTATGTCCCTGTGTGCCTCCTTAGTTAATTTACAGGTAGCACTGCACATCTCTGATCTGTGTTCTGCTGACTGAAATCAAGTTCTTGCAGTCTTTTTTCTAAATGATGCTTTGTATTCCCTGTGTTCTTTAACTCAGTCCTTCTTACATATAGGAAAGAAGAGACAAGAGCTGTAGACAGCATACTAAAAGTTTAGACAGTTGATAATTTGGACAGTGCTTTTCGTATCTAGCAAACAAATCTTGTTCAATACATCCAACAGTCTCCATCCTGCAGTTTCACAGCCACCCCTAACCAACATGCCTACACATTTACTCTCCACTTTTTATTTACAAAGAGAAGTTTGCAGTTTACACTAAAAATACTTGCTAGTGCAATACTGTAGTTCACACAATATC
Source organism: Lanius collurio (assembly GCA_020086605.1). NCBI lineage: Eukaryota > Metazoa > Chordata > Aves > Passeriformes > Laniidae > Lanius > Lanius collurio. Next base: position 8,534,849 of record JACBWW010000012.1, read on the forward strand.
ATGCTGTTTGTAGTCCTCTTTTCTTCAGAAACAACCAGTTCTACCTGAATTATTTATGCTTGCACTAGGTATAACCTTCTAATAATTTTACTTAATAAAATGCAAACAGCTCTTGTTCTGTGGCAAGACAATAAATGAAAATATTGGATAGAGACTGGTTCAACCCCAAGTTTCACTAAAAGTAAATCATTAAAATCTGCATTTCTCTATTTATCCTAAAATTACTATACTTCACTAATCTCCATCCTTCTTATTTCACATCATCTCCTGAGACACTACATCAGATGGTTTATTGAGGCCCAGATAGACTTAATGTATTTCCTGAACATATATTTTGAAAAGCAAGCAGATTAGCTGGCCACAATCTCCCATTTAACAAAAAAAAACCCCTGCAATAAAGGTTATGCCATTTGCTTTACTTATGTCTTTTACTTCTTTCTTAAAAATTTTTCAAAAGCCCTGCACAGACAATGGTCAGCCCATGCAGGTGCTTTGTTGTCACCTTTCTTTTCCCTGTTAGTCTAGGTACAGGTACTGTATTTCCACTCATCAGCCATGAACTAAAATAGTAAAAAATTGTTCCATGCAGCAGCATTTGTGAGTATTCTTGAAAGACATTTACTCTGCAAGTCAGATGCTTCAATCTCTATTAACTCTGCTAATTTACAGTATCTCCCAACACTCCCATTTATTTTATTGATTTATTTATAGGCTTTTGCCTGAAATTCTATTTTTCCTGAAAATTAAGTATTTTCTTTTTCAGACCATACCTGGATTATATTCAGTATCATTTAACCACTCACACTGCAGAATGGTTCTAGTTTTCTTCCCTAGAAAGCTTCTTTCCATAATCAAGTAATATTTTCTTCCTTATTTAAATTCTCATCTTATGGTCTGATTCACCTTAATTTTTGCTATTTGTTGCTATAATCCTGTACTTTCTGATATCTGGGATATAGCCTTCTTTGCAGACCAAGCTGTTCTTCTGTTTCTTTGAGGATCTTTGCTTATTCCAGACATTCCTTAAAAAAATACTTAATCATTCACTTCAGCATAGAACTTCCAAGTGTTTCTTTTCTCGTCTAATTTGGAATGCAGGGTTTTTTATTAACTTTTGCACCTTTGTCTAAAACAAATCCCAAATCTCTACTACATCTTAGTCTAAAATCACTCAGTCCAGTTGATTTCACTAATTAGCTCTCTCAATTTATTTTGAAAATGGAAATCCTACTTAATCAATCTCCTTTTTGTTTACTAAATTTAACTAAATTAACAACACCAGATATTTCATCCAGGAGCCGACCCTCCCGTTATTAATAACCATCTGTTCATTTTTTTTTTCTCATATCTTGTAAAATAGTCTCCCATATTGGGACAATTTTCAGTAATATGCTTTTTCATACATTACCCATCTCCACATCTGATCCTGGCCATTCAGAGAAATGACTGAACTATGTTCAGTCTCTGTTAAAGCCATATGGCCAGGTGCAGTGATACTGGGCAACTGCTACAGGGACATAAGATATCAAAATGGGTCCTGAATGCACTGCTGCACTTTATTTGTACTTAAACAACTCTTAAGCATTTACCTAACAGACTAGTCAGACTGAAAAAAAAAACTTATTCAATGCTAAGTTGATATACTGAAAAAATATGTCTTTTCAAGAATAGCAAAATAATCTTCCTCCTTCCTGAAGAATGAACTTGAAAACTATCTCAAAAAATGCAGGGATTTTATGAGCTTTCAACAAAACCATTTGTCCTGCTCAACAAGTGAATAGGACATTACAAAGATAACAAGAATAATAGTTGTTCTTTCACCAGGATCCCCGCAGTTGTTAGGATCCTGGGTCTGCTACATCCACTGAGATGGTCTTCACAAACTACTCTAAGTGTAGCTTACTTTATTCTGAACACAGTAATTTCCTTTATTTAAATGATCGCCAAAATATTTTAGCATTTTTAATACCCATTGTTAATAAATCTCATAATCATACCAATTACTGTTTGGGCACTTTTTTGCAAGCTGCTTTTGCTGCTGCATCATATCATCATCAGCAGCTACCAAAATTGGATAGGGCTATGTATATTCAGCTCTCAAACCCAGGATTTAGTGGAACAGACCCTTCTGTGATTGCTCCCTTGCTCTAACCCTTTAAGATGGGTATGTCTGTTATGGCACCTTGAAAGAAGATTAAGATGTCTTTCACTGAAAGTGATAAAAATCATAATGCAAAGAGCAAAGTATTCATTTTCTTAACAGAAGACTCCCTAAATTTTACCTAGTTTTAACCAAAAGGCTTTTTAGCAAATCCTATTAAGTTTCCATAGTTAGTGATATAGAGGACAAATGAGACTGCTGCTTCACTAACTACTGACATTAAGCTGTGGGAATCCATGCCCTGGATCACCTCTCCTCAGGAAAGTTCCAGTTACTCCTCCTGAAAAATACAGTGAACTCTCAGTAGAATAGATATGTTACTTCTATCTTCTTCATTGATAATGACCCAAATTTCTGGTAAAATTAGGATGTATGCTGAACAGTTATGAATAGAAGATTCATGATGCTAGTAACAAAAACTGTGGTCTCCTTTAAAAAATTGATTCAGTATTATCCTAATCTTTATTTTCTTTCTGAAACTCAGTTATAGGAAGAAGGGTTTTGCGGTTTTGCTTAAGAAACAGAGGATACTCTACTAACTCTGCCATGTACCTTGTGAAAAGCTTTCCTAACTTCAAATGCACAAGCTGGGGGAAAAGAGGTAAAATAAACCCTGTAACACTTTCAGAGAAAAGAGAAGGGAAACGAGCAATACTGTAACAAGCATCTGTATCAAAGTAAGAATGGCTTTCAGCACTAGAGCAGTTACTGGTTTTAATACAATAATAAAATAAGGCGGTATCCTTCCAAAGGGACTGAAAATTACCTGTATTGCTGCTTCTTTAACTGTAAGCAACTCCCTCCCCTGGGAATGAAAACTTTCTCCCGAAATTGCCCCATTTCAGCAAGGCCTGTTCTTGTGCACAGAGACCAAGGGCTAAAGGGAGCCGGGACTTGGGTAGCTGGGACCTGACACTGCTGGAGGCAGTTATAAAAGCAGTTGTGTAACTCAAAATTGACACTTCTACTAACTAATCAAAAAAGAACACTTCAAATACAGCCTTCTTTAGACTTCTGAGTTGCAGGGAGAAGGATTTGAAAACTGTACACTTGCTAGGGTAACAAATTCACATGGGCTTGTCACTTGCAGTAACTGTTTTCTTGTCAAGAACATATTTGATATTATAGGCATAGCATAAAATGGGTGAAAATAGAATAAGGAAGCTGTTAAATACACTTCCTGAAGATTATCTGAAAACTATGCGTAGAAATTGTAACAAGGAGAAGCCCGATTGAAACTTGCACACTACTTTCCATATTTTTATTTTTTAACAGTGATAGAATCACAGAGCTATTTAGGTTGAAAAAGACTTGTAAGATCATCGAGCCTTAACACTAATCCAGCACTGCCGAGTCCTGCATTAAACCATGTCCCCCAGGTGCCACATTTTTTAAAAAAACAGATGTCTTTTAAATACCTACAGGGATGGTGACTCAACTGATAGGGTATTTTCTCACAGAAGAGCTTTTTCAAGGTGCAGTGCACAGCTTCCACTTCAGGTAATAAGAAGAAACTGGACAGCATTTCAAAGCCCCAATTCACAGGTGGGAAGACACTCTGGGTATACTCCAGGCACAATGAAGCTTAAGCATGTACTCAGCAAGAGCAAAAAAGCATGTGAAGAATGATGTAGGGATCAGACATTTCCCCCTCAACTCTTTCATTGCATCTTGAAAACAGCTATTTCCTGTGAGAAGTAAAAATTCAGCACTGGACTTCTTATGGAGAAGGCGTGGGATACTGTTATAACCATATGCAAGTCAACAAAGGCAAGAAGCTTGAGTGACTTGGCCTTGCTTGATTGCTGCACTCCTAACCTAAAAAATAATCAAACTCTATATTTGTTTCTTTTGAAAATATACTTTGATACTGAGGAATTGTCTTTAAATATATACATATTTCTGCATGCACGTATACACGCACGTATGTGCGCCTGTATGTGGGCACACGTGTAATTATATAGTGCAAACCAATTTACCAATCTCTTGTCAGCTATGAAAGGGTTTTATAGCTGGCAGTTTAGGAATCTGTGATAAAAGTGATCCTATTTAAGTAACCAAATTGTGCATTTCCCTGCTTAGACGTGTCATAATGAAGACAGATCCCTCTGCTGACCTGTTTGCACTCTGCTTAATGTTTTTCTTTGTATTCTAATCAAAGGTTAAAATGTTGTTAAAACACAAAATTTATTTAACAGTTGTGAAAATTTAAGTTGATATAAACACTCGATCATTAATGCAGTGTTTTATGATTAGAGACAAGTCAAATTTTAACACAAATCTATGCTTGCAGTCTAAGGTTGTCAATTCTTATAACATGACTTCAAATTTCCATGCTGTATTAATTTTCAGCATATTTAAAGCTTAATAATTTAATGATTTATCCGATTTTAATTTATACTTTCAAAACCACTTTGAACAATCTGAGGTGCCACTGGAGATCACAACAGTGGTCCTGGTTAAGTCAAATAATAATTATAGCGCTTTCACTTTAAAGATGAGATTATTTTTAATTATTGAGTGAAGTACTTGAGGTACCATACTTATATAATTACGCTACTCATTAAATGGTTATTGAAAGCTGAAATGTAATTTTAATGACAGCTACCTATTTTTCTTTGCACACTTTATAGATGACAGATCAGTCAGGAATTCTAGTTTGCTCAAAAAAATCCTTGCAGCTGCACTGGTTCTTTCAGGTGTAAAACAATTAAGCTGTTCTTTTTTTAAAACTTTAAACACTTTTTTTTCCCTCAAATGATATTGATATAATATACAGAAACTAGTAAAAACAGAACAATAAAGCGTGGATATTTTTTTTTCTTCACAATAATATCAAAATGCTGGCCCTAAACTATATACATTCCAAACAATATCTCCCCCAAAATAGTGACAATATAAATATGGAAGAAAAATTTTAGTCAAAATGTATTCCTCATATAATACAAACAGCAACAAAAAAATTGCTTAACAGATTGCAGACCTTTATTGTGAGTATAAAGGGGTAATCAACATACAATAAGCATTTTACTATGCATTAAAACTATATATAATACCATGAGATCCCTTTGCTTTTCCTAACACTAAGATTCACAACTCTTCAAATATAAAATTCTTTTGTACTATTTACTCCTCAGATAGATATTTATCAGACGGATCTGGATAAAATTTATTTGAACACGTAGGCATCTCTCACAATTGACATTACAGAGCTGTGGTCTCAGAAATGAGCACCTAAACACTTATGCTCTGTATCTTAAGCCTTTATATGCAATGTTTGAAAATCAGGGTACTTCTCCGTTGTTTCAAAGACTGGTGTCTTGTCCAAATTAAGCTTTCCTTTTTCACAATGAAAACCAAACAGAGGAGTAAATTTGTTTCATTAACAATATTAAAGCAAAGATTTCTGAGTTCGCTGTATGGGGAAAAGGCAATAAAGTTTTGAAGAGGGAAAAACTGCTTTGTTCCTTCAATCCCCTGGTTGAAATTAATTATAGCAAATGTTTATGAAAACATCTGTTCCATACAGTTATAAATTCTTAATTTTAGCATGGACGATTCCAAGCTCCTCTATTATTTTGAAAGAGAACAGTCTGACAACTGAAAGGTTTACAAAAGAGCAGACAATTCGTATTTCTACCGCACCAAATATGCAGTTTGGAAAGTCTTCAGGATCTCTGCAGCAAAGGAAAAATAAAATAAAATAAAATACAGAAAGCCTAAAACAACAGAAGCTTTCTGACTTCTGTCCGCTGATAGACCAAAACGGCAGTGTGAGGAGAGAAAAATAAAATAAAATAAAAGGAGAACTAATCCCGACAACCCCGGCAAACGGAGATTTTACAGCAGAAAGTGCCTCCTTAGGAAGCGAGGCGCCGCGGAGCCGCGGCTCTCCGGGCGGGGGCCGCGGGCGGGGGCCGGGCGCTGCCGCGCGGCGCCGACAGAGGGCGCGGCAGAGTCGGGAAGCGGCGGCCCCGGGCGGGCTCGGCCCCGCACCGAGGGAGCTCCCGACGGGGTGCGAGGGGCAACCCAAAATAATGCCTTCAGCTAAAGGACTAAGTGCACCGCACTTCTGATATTTATTAAATTATTATTAGTTGGAGAACGTTTCACTCTGAGCAAGTTCGGTTTGCTGAGATAAATATGATGCAACTTTTGGGTGAGCAATTTTTTACGTATAAACCTGGCTCTCTCTATGCCTCACTTCAAGTTTCATCTGGCATTAGAAGCACAATTTGAATGCATGCAGCACAGATTTCTGATAGCATTTTAGTTTTATCATCTCTGCCCTAAAATACTATATTTTGCTATGAATGAAATAAAAACCTTTACACTATGATAATTACTGATATATGAAGATAATGAACTATGAGATGAACTAATGAACTCGCCATTTGAAGTGCAAAAGTCTTAAAGAGGCTGAAATATTTTGTTTAATCTACAGTATTGACATGAAAAAAAATATATTAAGCATTAACAGTGTTTTTTGCCCTTTAAGCTTATTTGAATTATTAAAGGAACACAATTTTAAAGCACAATATAGTGCTTTAAAGAGATGCCAATCTTGCGATAGTGAAAGCTGGTCACACTTGGAAGTAGGTAAGGACTGGCACCAAGGTGCAAAATCAAAGCCTGTTTTAGCCCTGCTGAAAGCTGATTCAACAGTATGACAGGCAGACACATTGGTTTGCATTAAGAAACAAAACTTCTGGAATAATATCTTGTACAGCATGTTGCTCAAACCCAGTCAATTCTGGTGTCTTTTGGATTGCTGACTTATGACAATCAATTGGCACCTTCCATGATCTTTGCATGTAAAATCACAATTGTGTATGTGTATATGCATATATGAGTAAACTCAGTGTATTCTCCAGGCGACATTTCTGTTTGAAACAATTTTTTCTATGCACTTCTGTTTAAATCAAGACACAATGAAAGTAAGAGGGTTTCCATTTTAAGCAAAACTGCTTCTGAGTGTTCACAAATCTAAACACTAACCCTATCATTAGGTTAGTCTGTAAATTAACATGCCACCATTCCGCATGTAAAATGTATGTGTGAAAAAGTGTGGATGGGAAAAGATATACAGGGGTCTAGATGACTGATTCTGAAATTAGAATGTAACATCAGTGTTTAAGAAATGTAGTCTCATGCAGCTCAATTTAAAATAAATTCAACAATAAGTACATTCAAGGGACTTATTTATAATATTTCTTTTCCTGTTGAAGCCTCTGCATTTACCAAAATAGACTGAGCTATATACACTGTACTCTGAACTAAAACCAATACAATACACAGTAAGAAATTTTACTCGAAGGGCACTGAACTAATTCATATGAATGCTTCAGAAGAATTCTCAGGTGACTGGAAGTTACCAAAATCTCAAAAACTTTACATCCAGATGTGTTTTAATATAATCTCTCTAGGCATGATGGGAAGGAAAGAAGTTTAACTGTGATGCAAATAGTGATTTAAACACTTCAGAAAATGCACGTACATGGAAAAATAGTTTGACTTCCCATTTAGTGGGAACTACACAATACTAGCTTATTTAAGCAAATGTGATTCCACTGAAGTCAATACACATTTAGTCCAGTAATGCCTGAACTGAATTTGCTACCAGCAGCAATAAGACTGGTAGAACAAAAAAATCCACAGGGTAAGGTAAAAGGTGATTCTTCTAAGTGTTTTTCAGTTATTTCTCCCAGTGCACCTGTCTATGGTCCATAGTATATTATGTCCACTTCTGTTCATATGCTCAGTACTAGAGCCTGTATCTGCCACATAGCCTGGCTGATCATTTATCATGTATAACTTAAAAAATTTCCTAGGTCATCTTGCCAAGTGTGACTCAAAGGACTCCAGGGCAAGATACATTTTGGTAAGGTCTAATTGAAGTGGAAATTGTATACCTAATAAATAACATAATCTCTAACTTCACTCAATTCTTTAAGAGCACACACAATTTTCAAAATCACAAATTAACAAAATTACTAAAACAGAGGATAGAGTAGTGCAGTTTAACTAGGGACAAGCAGCATAACTAGACTTTGCACAGAAACAAAAAAAAAAAAAAAAAAATCTTAGAAGCTGCCTGGCATCATTGCTAGGAATTTACACCCTGATGATATACAAATGCTGAGTGACTTATACTTGCATCCAGAAGAATTTAGCTAATTTTAACTTATAAACAGCCTAAAAGGCCTTTGAGCTATAAATTGCAATAAACTAAAGATGGCAAAAGGCAATAAACATGAGTTAATGACTCAGCATCCTCCTGAGATAGCACTGGTCACGCAGCTTTGCTTAATCTTAGACATGCACAATCACTATAAAAAGGTGGTCTCCAGAGACCATTTATACTAAGAAAAACGTACCATCTCTTTACATGTTTGAAGGCTACTATCGTCCTTTAACTTACTTCAATTACATCCCATTTTTAACCACATTTCTATCTTATGGATTGTTGCAATCCTTCTGTTTGGGATAATAAATCATATGGATGTATAGTCTGATTTTCATATTCAAAAGCAGTAATGCATATTGCATTGAGCTTAGGAAAAAAAAAAAAAACTGAACTAAAAATGATTGATCAGGAGTTTTCTAGCACTCTATTGTTTTTCCAAAATTAAATGATAGTAGAAGACACAAGAAAAGACTAAGTGCTCTTTTATTGAGATAGAATTGCCCTTTCAACAGGGAGCTAGCTGATCTGAAACTGTAACAGGTTTATCAGGAGAAAAGCCAACCTGGCCAGGGAGCCAAGTGGCAGTGACATGCAGCTTCACCTCCTAAAGTTGGGGAGGTGGTCTCATGATAATCAGGACCAGAAGTTAAAAAGAGCTTTGCTTCTTTGCTACTGCAGCAGGCTGGTGACTTACAGCATTGCTGATGGATGTGAAATGCTTCTGAAAGCAAAATGTGCTCTCCTGGACCTTCCTTCTGGAGTCCAAATGTGTTTAGGAATACCATGAAAATCATACCATTTTCCTTTGCCCAGCACATGCATGCAAAGAGGGACAGCCTGAACTCAGAACATCCATGTGCCTACTGTGGTTACATGCGTGTAATTAGCTACTTGCTTGTCTGGAAAGGGAAAACAGACAGCATTTATGGCTAAGAGGCAACCAGGAAGAATAAAAGAATTCCAGAATGATAAATGAATAAAATAATTAATGGAAACACAGAAGTTTGGGCACATGAGAAACTAAAGAACAGAGGAGCTACTTGGCATCCATTGCAAGGGCTGGCACTACCCCTGAGAGGCAGCAGCAGAAATGAAGGGTCTGGCTCTGAGGAAGAGGAAACAGACCAGAAGCTTCAAGTAAGGAAATTGTCATTGAGATGCAAGACTGGGCAACACCTAGGCTTTCCTTAAATGCTACAGTTGTAAAAGCACACAGCAAGAGGTGAAGAAAGTCCCGTGTGCAGGAAGGTGGGAAGCAGCCAGTCACTAATGTGTCCAGGGCCAGGGAGACACTCTTGGACATCCACAGCATCCCTGTCACCCCAGCTCAGCTCTGCCAACTCCTTTCAGCTGCAGCCTCCTCCTTCCCTACCACAACTCCTCTTAGCACTGCTGGAAGCAGCCAGATCTGTAGGTCCAAAAGGCTGCTTTGGATTTATATTAACATAAATTGCAGAACAATCTATTAAACTATTAGAAATAGGATCCTGTTCACATCTATTCAGTAAATATGTTATTAATAATGTAACTAACACATTTAAAGTTACCTGTGTAAAACTTAAGACCTGTTCCAATAGCAGTGGAGTCTAGAGGTAACACAATTCAGAAACACCATTAAAAGAAGAAAAAACCCCATCATGCTACCTTCACCTTACCACAGCACTAGTACCTGGCAACCTGGCAAGGCATCTGAGAAAAACCCCAGAACCTGAAGACAACCCGCACTGTCACACAGACTCAAATTTTCAATGCCTAAAGGGTGTTACTGCTGCTGATGGAACAGCCCTTATCCTAATAAAATTAACTATACAGAAGGAACATGCACCAGGAAGGGACAACTGAGCTTACAGCTGCCTAACTTGGTTTTACAAGATGAAGCCAAAAAGCCCTGTATTACCCTTGAGGCTGTCTAATTAAGGCTGTTAATTATTGGAATACATGGTGCATTCAGTAGACCCATAACTGAGAGAACATGAAATGGAGAAGTACCCTTCCTTTTCTATAAATTTGTCCAAAGAAAAAAAACATGTCACCAAACAGTGTAAAAGAAGTACTGAACTAGAGCTTTTAAGCTGCCAAATCAAAATATGCCAAAGCATAATGAAAACACTAGATTTTAATAAAAAGTCTTGTAAATCAAACTTTAGTCAATTTGGAGATTACCAACTGTGCACTTTGCTGGTGCAAAAGCAGATGCACATTGTGAATGACAGATCTAGAAAAATTTGAAGAGCAAAGGTATATATGCATTAGCAGTAAACTCTAGATGTCTAAGAGATGAAAGTCCACAGCTACATCAAAATATAAAAATATATCAAATTGACAGCAAGAGTGACAAAACACTTCTATTTACTACAGTGCAAGGTGGTTTGTCAAACAACGCTCACTTTGTTGTAGATATTGAGGAAAAAAAACTCCCCACAAAACATATTTGCAACAAAGTATGTAATCCACCACAGGACAGATTTCTGTTCTCCATCCTTGCCCTCCTGTGCAGAGGATGAGTAGTGTCAATTCCTAGTGGCACTTCAGAATGGAACTAAGGATGCAAGTACAAAGCACTAGGAAGACATAAGAGACTTCTAAAATGGAAATGAGACAAGTATGACTAGATTTTTCTTGAGCCTAACGATTATATTGAAGTTTTCCAAAAGTTTGATGATTTTATTTACACAATAACAGGAAAAATTATTTAGTAGTGATCAATTCTTCTCAACAGTTAGCTCAGTTCTCTAACACAAAGATGTCCAGTATCTTTCAGCCAAAAAGAAAACAGTCTGTGTGCAAGACAAAAATGTTGCCCAGCATCAGAGACATTCAGCTTTTTCATCTTGTATTTTTTGACCAAGTACCACCTAAAGAAAATCTGAAAAGGCATTTCACATATGTAATTTATATTAAAACTCAAAAATAACCATCTGGAGAGCAGCATAACAGTCCTGGGGGTCTACAAATTCTAAAACATTTTCCCTTTTCCTTCAGTTTCACCTCAATTCAGGACATAGACGTGATATGCCTTATGATGAGCATGCTACCCCTCCGCTAAGCTGGAGAGGAGAAAAAGCTCTGAACCAGAGACTTTGGCTCTTCCATATTAGAGCTCTGCAATCTCAGCAGGCTTCACACTGCTCCCCCCACCAGTGCTCCCACACAGCACAGAGTTCAAGAGACGTGGAAGGAACGAGTCTGCATCAGGTCATTCAGCGTATCCACAGCGCGGTACTAGAGACCCTGACGGAGGTGCTGAATTTTCATGCATCCTATGGGAGTGAGATTCCATACAATAGCTGTCTTAAGTCCGGGTATCATTTGAAAAAGCACTCTCTGCTGTGACTGCAGGTTGCAAGACAGAGCAAGAAAGAATATCTACGTCGGAACAAGGCTTCCGTTTCCTCCCATTGGAATGACAGTGAATAAAGACGACGAAAATTACAGCATGTGAATACTGGTGTAATTACTGAATGGTTCCCCACATAATTATGCAAAACAAATCTATCCATAAGTTAATGTAGCCATTTTCTTTTTGAAACAGAATTTTCCTGCCATCCATCAGTCACCCAAAAACACAAACCTTAGATGACTTTAAGTACACAGAATTTACTCATTTGATCTGTAATATAAGCAATGCATATGAGTAGAAAGAAAGGTTTAATGAAACAAAATAACATACTCCACTAGGGAAAACATATTTTGCCCGAAGAAAAAACTAATGTAAGTAAGTGGAGGCTTGACTATTTGATAAATATAGCCCCAAAGGTTATATGTTTACTGAAAGAATATAAATATCGTAGGTGATGTAGATTTTTTTTATTTGACTAGAAACATTAATTGCTTTCTAAATACAATCATATTCTTTCAACCTGTGAGGTCTCATTTCTTTTACTGCAAGAAGTAACCAATTACCTAACAAAAATGTTTACATTAATCACAATCATGCTATATTTTAGTTTTTATACCACCAATTTTATTTTTGCTTAGAAGCGAACTCCCTCAGGCATTCTTTTGTGCCAACTGTTAATTTCTATCAGTGATAAAGTTCCCTTAAGCTTCTTTTAACATCTACTGGACATGACCTCATAAAATTTAATGCCACTCATTAACCCCAAGCACTTAACTTTACACAGTAATGTCAGGCATCTGACTTTTCAGTGCATGAGAAATCCAAGTGGGAACTGTTTGAGAGATACAAATTACAAATCACTTGAGTAGTAGGAAGAGCTGCAGTGAACAATATTAAAGGGTAAATCAAGACTTGAGCAAAAGTAGGGTTCTTGTGATGCCTTCTATCTAAAATTATAAAACATTTATACAAACAAGGGGGAGGCTGCAACATGATTGTTTTGGCTTGTGAGGGGACTGAAATTCAGAGCTGAGGCTGAACGCCAGGTTTTTAACACTGTCTGAAGGAAATTATGATGTGCAGTCATGTTTTCTCGGCTGTGCAGTAGCCTTCAGGCATTTGGGAGGAGCACAGGTGTTAGGACCACCTTACATTCTGCAAAGGCCACACACAAGTGAGACTGGGGTAAGCCAGAAGAAGCAGCTCCCTCAAAGTGCTCCTCCCTTTTTTCCTGCAACAGCCTTGCCTAGGTTTAGCTTTAGAGTGTGGTTGTTCTTCCGATTTTGGTTATGTACCAAGAAAGCTCTCGGAGGGACAGCACTGTTTTTATTTTCCCTGAGATGCACAGATGGGTGATGTCTGCTTAACTCATTTAACCATATTTCCCAGTGGCTTCACACATGTTGGAGAAAATGTGGAAAATTCTAGAGGTGAATGAAAAAAAAATACTTAACAACAATTTTCTGGCTTCTCTTGAACCATTCAAGGACATTTCTTGTGGGGAGTTGCAACTGAGTGACAGCCTGTCATGGCCCTGAGTGTAAAAAAAAAGGCACATTGTTAGCGGGGGAAAAAAAAAAAAAAAGTGGTTTATTTTCTGTTTCAGTTGGCTCAAGAGATATCTCGGCATCCTCTGTGAAAAAGGACAGTGCTATGCAGCTAGAAACATGGACCACTGGAGTTCCTGATAGCAATCTGCTTATTCAGCTCTGTTATGAAAAATCCCCTCCCCTAGTCTGAAGACAGGGCTTGCCTTCTCTTGGTGTCACAGGCTGTTACATTCTGGGTTAAGCAGTTGATGCTGTTGGAGCAGGGATCAACTTAACATTTCTATACAAATTATACAAGGTAGCTATAAATTGCTTCACGAGAAGCCACGTGAGATTTGATGTGATGTCTCTAAGTGCTACAAGTTTATTTATTTTTCAGCAGCAAAAAGAGCCGGCTCTCAGAATTAAGCGGTATCTCCTGAATTTACTGATCTTAACTGGAAAATATATTCTCTGCTACCCCATAAATCTAAACAGAAGGAAGACATTTTGCTGAAGCTTTATCTCCACAGAAAGGTATCTCTAAGTGAAAGGTTGGTATGACAGAATTGAGGTTTTCACATGCGAACAACTGTGATCTCTGATACGAGCCTCAGCTCCAATTTCTCTGAATGACTATTTTAGCTATAAACCACCCAGAACCAAAATCTACAGTCAATACACACCCCACACTATTGAAAGTGTTTTTGCATCTTGCCTGCCACTGGTCTAAGATCACTTTAGCATAATTACAGCTTGATGCAACATCAGTAAGTGTGCATCAGTTGGAAAAGTTTTTATTGCCTAATAGCAGGGAACGGTAATAAAGCAGATGTACACCAGGCCACATGACAATGGCAACCAATTGGTCTGTATTTGGCAAAGCAAAGTATTAATGTTTTATAAACACAATGTATGTTATACTTTTCTAACAATAGGGATGTAAATCTCTGCACAGCATAAACACTTGTGCTGATCAACACAGAGATACTGCTGTGATAGGTACTTTGAAGTTGTAGATAAGAGCTCAAGCTGTAAGATGCCAAAAAAATTGGAAGTTTATAAAGAATCACTGCCAGACTCTTAAATGTAGTAGCACTTGTGGGATTTTCTGTAATATAAATAGTAATTACCTTCAATGCAGAATGTATCTGCAAAAATAAATACACTGGTGCATATACCAAAACTCACAACTCAGTTTTCTATTTGAGAACCAAACTTTAAAATCTATAAATTGTGAGTAAAACAACCCCCAAAATAATCTTTTGCTCAACACCTCCTACCATGCAGTGCCCAAATACACGTATACGTGTGCACGCACATACACGACTGCTCCAATATCCATACGCAAACACGACAGTCTTAGTGTGAGGGCATCTACCCTGCAGACAATTCAATCAATCTCTCAAGTGACACTCACACGTGCCTGCACACACAAAAGCAGATGTGGCATTAAGATTTACAAAGTTATTGAAACTTTTAACAAGTAAAACGCATCTTTACTTAGCTACACCAGAATGAGGAATAAAGGGGTTTACATATGTTCCAATTCTAAACCTATCAATCAAACCCATGTTATTCCTTTGGGAGCTTATTTACATGCATATTTATCAGCCTCACATGCTAATTCCCTGCTGTTTTATGCCTGCGAGGCATGTTTATGAGTCATAATTGTTGATCTCATTTGATGTATTTCACTGAAGTAAGACATTATTCAGTTATGTGGCCTAATGTCAATGAATTATGATGACCTGATCTTCGAAATGCAACTTGCTCTTTAATTTTTATTAGAGCATTACTTATTCAGAAGAAGAAATACAGTAAAATGGAAGATTACATGTTTTTATAGCCATTTTACTTTAGCATCTGATTTTTGAAACACTCCTCCCTACCTCTAGGCAAAGTTTTAAAAGTGTAATTCGTAAATGAATTACACTTTTCATTTACATTTACATTTTTTACAAATGAAGAATTTTTGCCTCAAATTAGTACGCATTTCTCAGAGTGGGACCTTTTATAGATGTTTTTATTTTGTTTTAACCAGCCACAAGACAGGCCTTTGGAGCACTGGCATATGGTTGCAAAAGAAAAACAACCAGACTCATTTTAAAGCCCTCAAATTGTTCTTTGCCTTAACGTCATTGAAACTGAAACCAGATAGAGACTTCAGAGCAACTGATAAGTAACTACTAAAGTAAGTTAAAAGTCCCCAAACTGATTCATCATCTTTAATGCAAAGTGGTGTCAGTTTATAAACAGAAAAATCACTTGATGGTCAAAGTAAAGACCTAAACAGGGAATGATTACAATGTGTACAAGCTTCATTGCAGTAGCGCGGGTTGTGCCAATAATGGTTACTTCTAGGTGGTAAGCCAGAAATGGTGATAGCAGGTGGCTGAGCATGCTACTTCTACAATTCTGCTCCTTTCACAAATACCCATGCTGATCTTCTGACACTTCAAGTAATCTTCAAAGGTTTGAATTACCTTATGTAAATCTAATTAATAACATTTCTCAATAATCACACCTTTCTTTCCTAACTTGATTGAAGCACAAAGTAACTGTTCATTTTTATTCTCTTGCAGCAAAGACTTGGTACTATTATAGTAAGCATCCAGGCTGTAGGATCCTGTGTAAATTGCTCCTTATACTAGGCTAATAGGAAATTACCACTGCACACATAATCTACTACATAATTTTCAGATGTCCCCACTTCCTATCCTAATATTCATTATTGTTTTAATGCAATTATTATCAGTTAAGTATGTTCAAAAGTTTCCAAGTGGCTCCTCTGAGCTACAGCTTTAGCAAGGAACAGAGTAATACGCAGGAAAATGAAACTATCTTTAGCTAAGTAATGCAAATTCAAAATGCAGGCTCATTTTTCCATAAGAATCTCAAACTGAATATGACAGATATGAGTAAGTGTCTTTGAAATCACAGAAAACCTGCAAGTATCTTCCTAAATTTGTAATATCTAGAGGACTTGAAGTATCATAAATATAACATTAATTCCAAGACAGAAAATCCTCAGGATATTTTTCATGTCCAGAATTAAATCAGTGGTTTTCATTTCTCTAGATACTTTTACAAAAATAGAATATATTTTTCCTGTAAAAATTAAATACATGAGAAAGTGTAAAGGGCCATTTAATAAAGGCATTATATGCTCTTTTTCAAAAGTGAAAAGGAGTATTTAATCCTTTGTTTACATGGTGCTTTTCCAAATCAGAAGTTTGCTTCTGACAGGCATATATTACAAACCAGTTTCTCTAAAAAACCTAAAAATCTTCACTTGAACAAGTAGTTATTCTAATGGCACAGTTACAAGGGTATAACTTTAGTTCATGCAAATGCCATAACTAAAACTGTTACATTTTCATCATAAATACAAAATTATCAAATACATTAAATTTAATTCTTCAGAAAAATGTCAATTCCATAACTTTTCAAATAGAATTTTTCAAAAGTTATTGTCACAAGAACCCCAAAACAGAGCAAGGGTTTTCCACAGTGTAAGCTCTAATTTACAGCCCTTCTTTCTGTTAAATTTGAATAAGCAAAAGACACAAGCTCATCTGCCTGGGCTACTTTTAATTTTTTTTTCTTTTTTTTAGAATAGCAACAATTGATGCTACACTTTTTCTGGCAATAAAATCTTTATCTTAGTGAGCTAATAATGTTGTGGTGACCCAGCTGTAATAATTCAAAATGGAGCTTTGTACACTTTTGCAAAGAAGTATTTTCTTTCATACTTCAATAAACAATGAACCAATATTGGGTCACGGAAGTTTGGAGGTGGCCCTGTGGCTCCATATGCTTCTCTCCTCCATTAAGACAACATCTGTTCTGGCCACCAGTCAGCAAATCAAATTTGATGAGAATTCATCTGTGTGCAAAATAGAAATACCTAATAATGGACAGATTTATGTTTCATTCCTCCACCCTTTAAATATTTCAAATGTAAGAAACAAAACCAACAGTGGTATCTTCCAAAATTACAACTAACGTATAAAAAACGTACCCCTTTATAATGAAATTCAAAACATTATCAGATCATTGCAAACATATTTTCACATGTATTACATGATCTATCCCGCCAATTGCACTTAGTACTGAAACATTATACAGTTCATTTTTCCTAAGGTTAAATCATTGATTCCATTACAAATCCAATTTCTCAGAAGAAAAGAATTATCACCACCATAAAAATCTTTATCTGGATGAAGTTTGTGCCTTTTAACTTCTAGGAAGATCAAGAATAATAATTTGCAAAGGGATATCAAGATTTTAGTGGAAAAATTTATCATACAGGCTGCTTGCTAATATTCTGTTAATACAGTCCCAGTTGCACTAAACTGGATGGGATTTGTTCAGAAATCTGAGCAGTCTTCCGATCCCACAGTTCATGTATTATTGTTTATCACTTTAGTATCCAACAAAAGATTTAACTGCCAGCTCTTTGTACAGAAATAAGGTATTTAGAATTTACCACTAAAGGTATAAAAGACCTCCAAGATCATCGAGCCCAACCTTTGACTGAACACCATGTCAAGTAAACAATAGCACTGTTGTGCTTATTTTGAAAAACTCTCGTGAGAAGTATTTTCCCTCTTTTTAAGACAGGACCTGCCAATGCTAAGAAACAATACTGTGAAATAAATAAGCATAAATAAATCAACTTTGTCAATTAGTTCATTAAGGTCGAGTAGTATTCCTTAGATTTGTAGCCAAATTGGGTTTTAACAGTAACACTCATATATATCTGTACTGAGACACCATTTATCAAGGGTTCAGGAATAGTTTAACATATTCAAAACATTTTAATTTCATTTAATTACTCAAAATACTGAAAAGGTGACAATGATCTATGTCTTTTGAAATACCATTCACTTCCATTACCAAAAATACTTTTAGTTGAAATTTTTAAGATGATATTTGCTTATTCAAGTTTGTATATAAAACATGAAGAAGTTGTGTGTATGTGTGTTCTGTACCAAAGTTACACTTTTTTAGTTAGTTACCTACATGCCCCACAAATACTGCCTCAAAGAAAGAAAGAGCTGAAGGATGGCATCATCACTGATGCAGTGTCCTGCACCATGAATGATGTGGGTCAAGTTCCTACCTCTCATACAGATCTCTTGTATGAATGAGCTACATCATTTCACCAGCTTCCAATTCCTTTTTGCATGAGAATATATAATCTGGTGGCAGTTATGAGAACTAACTTCTTTGCTTCTTTTGTATATGACACCTTCTAAAAGGATGAGGAAAGCACACAGATGCAAAACAAACATCCCAAGTCCCACTTTCCTCTTCAAGCATATCAAGTGAAGGAGCACAAATTGCATCATCATAACTTTGTGCGGTTGTCACAAATGGTGAAAATAAGTCTCATTTGCTGTATCCTCTTGTGTAATTTGTGCTGTGGTTGAAATGTTACAGGCACATGATTACTGATGTAGTGAACTGAACTTGCAACACGGTGAAGAAACTGAACAAAGATACTTATGAATACCTAAAAGATATTCTAGGTCTGACAGAAGTGTTCAGTCCTGTGTATGTATGTGTCTACGTACATCCATATAAATTGGAAGCTTAAAATAGTCAGAAACAAAACCCACTGATAGTTCACTTAAACAAAATAAGATTTAAACATAAGCTGGCACATATGCCTGTGAAACGTTATGGTCCTTATCTAGTATTGCTTAGTTTTGAGCTAGTTTGCTATTTAGTTGACTGTGATAAAAGACAGACAAAAGCAGAAAGGCTATCCACATTCTTCTCTCTTCTCTCCCCATTTTTGTGCTCATGTTTAGAGAGAAAGGTGTTCTCTTATTATGCTGCATATTTAGCCTTTTTAAAATTATTCAGTATCTTATGAGCAAAATGAAGATTGTGACTGATTTTAAGAGTCAGTTATATGTGTTCTGCCTTTGCATGGCCAAATCTTGACACCAAATACTTGAAATCTGAACACTCCCAAAACAGGAACCAATACTAACCACAATCCAGTACCCTGGGCTAAATGACTGCTTTCCTTAGACAATAAGGGCACTCAGGCTTTACCTTTGCAGTCAATTGGAACTTAGCCATTAATTTTAATAGGGTCAGGATCAGGTCCCTGACTCTTTTGACATCAAAGAAACATCTTTCACAATCATTTTGTTATAAATAATTAAAGCTGATTAGTAATAATAAGGTACCTTAAACAAAAAGGTAAACAGTGGAGACATTTATTATCAAAGTAAGAAAAGAAAATTAAAATAACCTCCAACACTTTTGTATGTGCAATTCATCAGGAAAACGTTGTAAAAGAACAAAAACAAATGTTGGCTCATTCCAGAGGTTCTTTGTCATCATTAATGTATTCAGGTTTTCACAGCTGAATTGCTGTACTTTGAAAAGATTTTAATGAAAGGAAACTCAAATTCAACGTTTAAACAAAGCTGTCAGGTTACCAAGATTCGTATTTGCTTGTATGTCCAGAAAATGTTTTATCCTTTTTAAAAAACCCTTTAGGTTAGAAGTATTATTATTCCTTTGCTTTCAATTTGTAAACAACAGAAAATAAGCTTTTGTTAAGCAGCACATATTTATTTATTTATTTGCTATTGTGAAGCTGAAACCAGCAGTTAGAAATATCTGTTCCAAAGCAGAGGTGAAACTACCTGGTACAGATATTTTACTTCATTACTAGTTCTGTTCCTCAAATTGATACAAATGGCCTCCTTCTGTTTCTGTCTGTCTGCTTGCCTGATCAGCGGAGCTAATTGTCAGAGCTGGGGAGATCTCCTATACCTAAACAGAAGATATGCAGTTTGTAACCTGCTTAATTTGCCTTATGTCCTGGATGGCCCTCAGTATGTTGTTCATTAAAGTATCAGCTGTTTCGGCTGTCGCAGTGGCAACCTAAGCATAGGCCTATTTTTCTTTGTTAAAAGGCCAGATTGTCAATAAATAATACACCTCTTACCAGATAATTTCTTACCACTTAAATATGACAGTACTTTATTTCTCTCCCCTTTCACAGGTCTTAGTTTTGCATGTCCAAAGAGGAAAAGGACAGGGAGTACCCTGGGTATCATGGTGGCTAAGGAATAAGGCTTATTAGTCAATCAAAAGCCTAAAATTAAAGCTTTGCAGAATCACTTTAGTGAAAGTAGGTTGAAACCTTCTCTTTTTAAAATAAGGAATTCCAGGTCTTTATAAATGTCCACATACATAAAAGACAGGATAGATCCCATCTGTAGTGACATATTTCTGTTATATAGAACAATCAATTTCTAATTCAATCAAATTTGTGACAGTTAAGCTCTTTAAAAATGTTTTAACATACATTTAATCTCAGATACAGAGGTCTGTAACATCACCTAGCTGCACACAATTCATACACTGCTTTGTAAATTACAATCTTCTGTACATCAGGACAGAAGTGAACCCAGACATTTAATTATTATCCTGTACCAATCATGCTGGCCTCAGCTAGAAGTCTGATTTACTAGTCTCTTATTATACATACACAAGTACAATCAAACGTGTATAGTTCAATTTTTTTAAATAAAGAGAATCTGCCTTTTCCATATGTAGGAGATATAGCCATTTGACAACATTCGATCATTGCCTGGAAACACTTAATATGTGAGGTGTTTATGGCTAGTAACTTTCATATTATATTTTTGTGTAAAGTCTGAGTAAAATATTCAAAAGAAGGATTCTATTCTCATTGTTAGCTTATGTATGACTTTTTATAATGAACTAGTTTTAAACCACTTTTAATTACATTTACAGTGGCAGTATTAAAAAAGATTATTCTGTTTTATTTTGCTGTTCAGTAGGTTACTATAGTTGAAATAGAAATTTCTTCTTGGTATTTTAGGTTCTCTAAACATGTAATATTTATTAAAAACAATTAAAATTTCTTTTTCATTTAACTTGCATTCTTGACTTTTATACTGCAAGTAGTATTATGCTACATGTGTTCTAGAAAGTGAGATGAGAGCCAACTAGTTGATCTTTAACTTGGATTTAAGAAAACCTAGGGAAAGAAAAAGAAATGCTCAAATCAGCCTCTCCCAAAGCAGGGTCACAAGGAGTTGTTAAAAGAATGACATGAAGCCAACAAGTGATTTATGCCAGTATTCAGGCAGAGCTGTATCTGGAAAGACCTGGGAACTCCCATCTTAGATGACTGAACTGAGGTAGTGTGCCAGTGTCATTAGTCAGAATGGTATTGTTTTCATATAATGATTTAGAGTAAAACTTCCAAAACAAACATTTTTAATTTCACTTAGATCTGTAGAAGTCATGGGTGCCCAGAGAAGTTGTGGATGCCCCATGCCTGGAAGTGTTCAAGGTCGGGCTGGAGGGGGTCCTGAGCAACCTGATTTAGTGAGAGGTTCTCCGCCCATGGTGGAGGGGGTTGGAACTGGATGATCTTTAATGTCTCTTCCAACCCAAACCATTCCAAGAACAGACATAACTGTCCAGAAGGTCTTCCCTAGTATCTGCCTTCTCAACCACTGAAGGCCATTTCCCTACATGGTGTTTGTGCCAGTTACCCATGTCACAGAATAACCCTCCAAACTGGAATTAATAATGTGCAGTTCAGGTAAAGCCACCAAAAAAACCCCATATCTACGAATTCTAGAGAGGAAAATCCAGCTCTGGAAGCCAGTATTTCAGAAGCCCATGGCAGCTACTCACATTTGCTCCCACAGCTGAAGTAATTAAAAATACTCCTGCAGTTCCTGAATACAAATTTGCAGTAAGGCACTGAAACCAAAGGGCCCACAAGCAGCAAATTTCTAAGAGCATGTCAACACCTGTACAAATACAGTCTTTCAAGTAAAAATTGTACCGTGTGATAGCTATTTTCAACTAACTATATCAAATATATGCATTTTTAAACATGCATAGCTCTTCTGTTAACTGATGTCTTAATAAAAATATCTAATACAGAAAAGAGGAAAATGAAGAGTTGTAGGGAAGCAGCTAGCGACAGCCTGAGTTAGCTCAAGATACACTGTGTTGCTCCAATAGCCTTTGTCACTATGATCCTGTCTCAGCTCAATTAAAAGCAAGCTAAACAGCAGTTATTATTAATAAATGAATATTAAAATGCTTGTTATGTTAGCATATGGCGTTTGAAGATGTAGAAACCATTCTTGCTTTTATTCATCTAGAACAAAGGGAAACAGACTGAGGACAGCCCCTTCTCCAGCATACCTGTGCCATTAATGAAGCAGCCAAGCCCTGGAGGAGATGCACAAAGGTTTTAAACAGGACCACGATCAAGAACTGTGCTGGTGGGGCACAATGAAGATTTCTGGCTGAAGGGTAAAACTCGCCAATGAAGGACCCGGGGCTTTTCCAGGGCCTGGTGTAAATCACAGCATGGAACCCCAAAGACATTAAGAAACAATCACAACCCTCAGTTCTTCTGTTCCAGTGTAACGCAAAGAGGTTCTCTGTTCCAGTCTTGTCTTTTTAATGAAAACACACAGTAGCATGCATATTTAAAAGGACTCTTAAAAACACAGTGCTATACTTCATGTATATGTCACTCCCTGGAGAGAAGATGAAAGAATACACACAGAAGGACACACATGACGTCATGCAATATGCTACCAAAACATTTGATACGAAAATAAGAAGTCTTCGACAACTCACTGTATTTGCATTCTCAGTTGCTTTTACCTAGGAAAGTACTTCTCACACAGAGAAGTGCAGATCTCTGTGGTTTTTTTCCTTTAAATGAAATTGTCTCTAAAAACAGAGGTAAATAAACGCCAAACAGAGGAATCCACATTAGCACTGAATACCTGAGTGCTAATGTAATTTTGTAAGGGGAAAAATACCCCACCATACAACACTGAGTAACTAAGGTCCAATTAGAAGATAATACAATTTTCTGACAGCAAAAATTCACTTAACCCTGTAAGGAACGTCAAAAGCCAAAACAGTCCATGTGAATTCCACTTAAGATTTGGGAAAATTATTTGATAACACATGGGTCTTGCTTTGTCCAGAAAAGAGGGCATTTACTTTATTACTTCATTCCTCTCTGTTTTCTACTTGTTTTCTGTATGATACTAATATAAACCAGGTATCTCAAACTTCACCCAAGATACCACCATGGAAATACTTTCTAGTGATCAGGGCTATGAGGTTAACACCAGAATAGCATAATTGTCCAAAGACAAGCAATGGAAACACACAGTATATGGTCAAAATGGAAATACGAGTGTTCTCTTACCATCTCTCATATTTCTTCATGGCAGGTTTGAGAATCAGGAGGGATGCAATGGTAAGTATGAAGTGGGGAACTTATCTGTCTCAATTGCATTAATTTCAGTCACACACTCCAGCAGTTATCTTTGTCCTTCCAGCAACATCAGCCTTCTCTGTCCTCACCACCAGCTACAGCCTTTACACATGAAATATATCCTGCCAAACTCCAAATCCAAAACACTCTGACCCATTAAAGGTTTCCCCTTTTCTTCTATTAGGAACAAAGAACACATTACATTTTTCTATGTGAAGTATGCTATTAAATAATAGCTTGTACACTAATTAAAGCAAATGTAATTGTGAGAACACACTGACATTGTTAAAGCAAATTACCCAATTTGTTAATAGTTTCATTTCAAGTGACCTTAATTGTATTAATTGTGATATTGAGCAAACTAAATTGAAGAGTATTAAATGCATTGTTCCAGTCTGTCCTTAGAGGATCAACTTTCTCATTATATCAATGAAATGGGAATGCTACCTACTATGCTCTTCTAAACTTTTGTTGGAATGCAGTGGACGCTGTAACTCAGAGTAAAAATTCACAGCAGAAACAGTTAACCTAGTTATCCCATTTCAATGTAAGAGAAACCCCAAGCATTTTGAAGTCAAAAAAATCTGTTTGTCAGATGCAATATGCAGGGAGAAGGTACAACAATAATGTTTCTGAAATTTCATTCAGGTCTTATAACGTATCTGCTTTATAAGATTCACCAATTTCTCTAAGAAAGATCCCTGTTTCAGAGGGGGTCACTCAAAAATATTGTTGGAATAAAGTGAATAATAGCATGATGATTCTTAGAAGAGAAAATGCAGAAGATATCATCAACCTACTATAGTCAAAAGAGAGCATCATAATGCACACATACATAGATGCATCTAAGTTAAAAACAGATCCACAAGAAACAACCAAAAATTAAAATTTCTTAAGAAAACTGGTATCTTCCATTTGAAGTATTAGATTGCAAAAGTGAGAATCCATGCCATAAATTTCTTATCAACTATTTAAAAATGCTATTTTAAAAAGCATATCAGAGTATGCCATGTACATTTTCTGTATCTTGAAAAAAAATAAGCCATGAGGAAAATAACATAGGCCAAATTAATCAACAGAAATGGACGAAAATACTATCTTAATGGATTTTTTAAAATGATAGAAAAAAATCTTTACAGTTAAAGGCTTATTCTGATTTGTTTTAACTTGCAAACAAGCACATTCTCGTGGCTCATCATAACTCAAGATTCAAAGTTTATCAGTTACATAAAATTTGGAGAGCTACCAATGCCCAGACCTTCCTCCAAATGACACTTACCTCATCTGTAATGATCTACTTTCATTTGTTCAGCTAGGTAACTGTCTCATGCCTAGCATCTGCAACATTAATCCTTGCAGCTGTTCCTAGTGAACCATGTCTTACTCTTCTCAGGCCACTTCTCCAAAATCTCAATAATACTTTGAATTTTACATTTACTCTCCATTTTGTCAACAGTCCTATCCCAAATAAACAATGTTTTCTCTCTATTGCTTCACTGAAATTTTCATAAAAGCACTGAGTACTACTACATTCAATCAGCATATTTCTGGAATCCCATTCAATATACCCTTTCAAGTTGACAGCAAATGAACAAAAGTAGTCAATGCATGCAGGTTTCCAAAGAGATATACTTAAGAGCAACCCTTGTATTTTTGAGATTTCTTTCATTTTATGAAAACATTTTATGAGAGACTTTTGTACCTCCAGCTGGACATGACATCTCCTGGTTCTCCATCAAGTTTTGCTATCAGTTGCACGTACGAAAAATACAATACTTCATGTAGATTAACAAACCTGACTAGCTCAGTAATTAAATATTTATTTTCAGCACCCTTATCACTGCTGTGTTTTTTTCAATCACCTCATCTCAGTGAAGGCTTTTATCACCTTGCCTCCAAAGTAAGCATTCAGCAAGGCTTCAAAAACACAATTCAGTTGTCGAGATATTCTACAATATTGCACAGAACATCTCCGATGGACCGCCTCTCCGCAATATTTCTGTGATTCATGGTACAAAAAATTAAGATACCATTTTTCACCAAGTTGATTCTGCATCACCCCTGAAACTTAAGGCTGCACTGATAAACCTTGTCTTGAAATAATTTTGTGAAGACAATGATGGACAGACTGCATGGACAGGAACAACTGTATACTTTGATGTCCAAAGAGCTAACATCGACCAAGCATACGCTTTATTTAAAATGAAACATTAAAACTTCAAAGACTTATTCTGGATATATAAAGTTTCAAATTAAAATGCACTATGTGTTTCACAGCAAAAAAGCCTATGAAGATGAAATGGATGCTTTATATAAAATATTTACATAGATAGAACATAAAAAATGTACCATAGTTGGTAACCTTTATGACTTGGGGAACCATGTATTTACATATCTTTATCCTCGCATGTGCGTATGTGTGTGTTGTGTATATATTTTTAACAGTTGACAGCTGTTTTAGAGCATACAGAGATGCCAAGCTGAATGAGGGTCTTGATTACTTCAAGATTAGCTATCTAAAGTTTCTATTCATTTTAAGTGTTGTTAGTGCGAAGAGTCATTAGTCACTTCCTTGTCTCATAGAACATCAGCATACATTTACATTGTTAATGAACATTTGGGGTAAATGAATTAATGGCACTTTTAAACATCAATTCAATCCTAATAACTTTGTATGTCATAGAAATGTTAAGGTTGGGATAAAAATGAGAAACCTTTTCAGTCAAGGTAACTAATCGCTTCTGGGCACAATAAAGGGCAAAATTAACTTACAGTGTTTTTTTAACAGGGTGAAAATTTTGCTTTTTCTTGAAACAGAGTTGAGAGAATTGCCAATATTTTTTTTTTAAAGAAAACAGAAATCAGAAGAAAATTTCTATCTGTTTCTTCACTGGGGTAGACTAGAAGCAAGCTGTTCTTCCTCTTGAAAATGGTTATTATTTTAGGTTATTGAAAAAGATTATTTTCAAGTTTCTAAAAATAAGTACAAAAATGCATTTAGTTGATCAGGCTAAAATAGCTTCATATCATTAAGATGTCAAATATAATAGAAAAGAAACACTGACCTAGAAAAGCTATTCCATTTAATTGCCAGGTTTTAAAATACTTTCCCCTAGATGTGCATTCACATTTTCAAACATTAAAGAAGCTTTATAAACCAATGAAGAAATAGTGAAAAAATTAACTCAAAGAGACAATGAAGTTTTACCAATATATTTTGAAGCAAAACATCAGCTTCTTCTAATCTGAAGTAATAAACATGACTGAGCAAAACTTGACATAGCTTTTTAATAAACACTAGTAAACAGATGATTTATAGACAGATACACCCACAGAGAGTAGTTGATCTGGGTGAGGGACTTAGAAAATGCAACAAAGTTGTTTCAACTCTGTAATTTAAAATAAATTTTTTATTTTGCCCTCTTGGTACATGAGTTCAATGACTGGAAAATTACAGGTAGTTAAGGTGCCACTGTGTATAACTGAGTACTTGAGGAATGTTTCCATGACAAGGACGAGCTTTCTCATTAAGCTTATCACTTTCTTCGAACCAACTATACTGTCACTACTAGCAAGTAAGTAGAAAAGATGAGCAACACAGACATGCGTTGCATTATCCAAGCAGTTTGTTCTCATTGTTCATTAGGGTCTTCCAAATACTGCATTTAATTAATTTACTTTAGGTTAGGTAGTAATTTCTACCTTTACAGCTGTTCATTCTATCTCAACTTTGAGGTGTTTTTTCAAATAAGAATATGGGTGCTGAGTCAGACAAAATATCAGCCTTTTAATTTGCTTAATTTCATTCAAAATAACATACTGAACTTTACTGCAGAATCAAAAAAACCCACACCCTCCCCCCAAAAAAACCAAAACCAAAACAAAAAACCACAAACAAACAAAAAAAGATCCCTAAACCCAAAGCAGTGTAAGAGCCCATGCTTGAGAAAGCAACATAAAGCCATGCTTCATTTCAATATTCTTATGCTGAAGTCAGTGTCTGGTTTATGATTAAAAAAGGATGACAGCGCATTAAGCATTTGGCTAATGCTTCTGTCTGTAATTGAAAGTTGACTTTTCGTGGTTTTCATTAGTGTCAGAGTGTTCTACACATGCTCTGTGAAATGTTCTTGAAGTTGCCCTGTTCAACTTCATTGAGAGAATTAAACAAATTATGACAGGTACAGTTATCATGACACACTTATATAAGGTATAAATTCTAAAAAAAAGTACAGAAATACAAAACTCACCTTCCCCTGGCTTGTTCAAAAAACTCTGCAAGGGATCAATGCCTATCTCTTGTTCCTCTGTTTGTAAAGGGTGACTGGTTTCAGACACAGAATGATACATATTGGCAGTAGTAAATTCCAACTGAAGAGTATTTATCTGGAGGAAAAAAACAGAGAAACAAACATTCAGTATTCCTTTAGCTATTTTTCAATCACACAAGTTGAGAGCAAAATCCCTCTTACTTTCCAGGCATATCATCACCATTAGTTGTCTAATAGCAGAACAATAGTGTTTCCACTTGAATCTTGTAAATGCAATTTTTGGAGTCCAAAAGAATGGTTATGGTACCTACAAATATCACACAGAAAGTAAAAGTCCAAGTGTGGTTTTGATAGACTGTAAAACATGACAAGAGCCTCTTTCCTTCCTTTTTCTCGTTTTCCCTACTCATCTTTTAGTCTGATTCCAGTGAGAACTGATGCTAGTTCTTGGGCATGATGGAGACTATAGAGCAAACCTGACGAAAGACCATCATCATCAGTCTTCTGGACCCAAGATCTCTCATCACTCTCATCTCCTTTTAGCCACTTCTTTTTCAGAAATCACAGGCCAAGTATGAGATAACAGCGGCAGACATGCAAAAAGAGAATGGCTTTATACTGACTGACCTGATAAGTAAATTTGGTTTTATCAATATTTTATTAGCTTTTGTCTTGGTTCTGGCCAGAATAGGGTTTTGCAGCAGCAAGAGGTGGCATGGCTAGGCCACAGCAGTTATTCTATACCATGCCATGTCATTGCCAAGGGCAGGGCCAACTGAGTCTCTTCCAGGAAGAAAGGTCTTTTCTGGTCAAGTAAGTGTGGTGGAGGGGTAACATCAGCTCAGAGATGGAGGGAGTGGTCAGGCATCATCTGTTGTTGGGCTTTCCGCAGGGAGCAAGAACGTTTCTTTTCTTGTACCCGCTATCATTAGTATTGTTGCTGTTACTGTTCATTTTTCTTATCTCATTTTACACTGGAAACTGCTGTTTCCAGTAAATTGTTCTTATCTCAAAATTTCTTTATCTTTTGTGCCTTAAGTTCTCCTCTCCATCCCACCACAGGGAAGAGGAAGGGAAGGAGGGAGTGAGCAAGCGAGCTGTGCATGGCATGCAATGGTTTCACTGGGAAAACTAAACTGGAGAATACCATTCCTAAACCATGATAGCTTTCTAGAAAGATGATGTTAAGAATGCATTTTAAGAAACATAATGAACTAGCTGGTGAACATTTACAAAGTCATCTTCCAAAAATGAAGACCAAAAGGGGAGTAATGGCAGAACTGAAACCTTAGGAAGCAGGTGATGCGGATTCATCATCACAGGCCCCTGAATGACATTCACATAGCTATCAAGCAACTGAACAAGAACTATGCTAGAAGTTCACGTGAGGAGGGCTGGAAGCTAATATTGGCTGCAACAGATAAGAGGATGTCAACAAAAGGGTGAAAAGCAGATGATGTTATGATCAGCACGTAAGAAGAAGAAACGACCTTTCTAGTGCATTAACAGTGCAAGAGTACATTTGCCAAGACTGCATTTTAGTCACTGTACAGCAATTTATTAACTTGCAACACAAAAAAACCTAAGCCAGCTAAATAGGTCTGATTTGCCCAAGCACATGAAGTAGCTACCTACAACTGCCAGATGAGTTTTAAATATCACTTACTTTAACTGCTTTGTTTACAAGTACCATAACTTTCTAACAGCAAGAAAATTGTATTTAGAAAGAAATATAAAAAGAGATACAGAAAGAGGTATGCATCTACACTTTCAGAACTGGCATATTAACAAATTTGAAATCACTTCAATTATGCTTATTCTTTTGTTCCTAGAAGGTCTGGTGTTGACCATATAGGCTTTATACCTTCAGTTTGCTGTCAATAAATGAAAGGGAATTGGGATTCTTAAGACCTTTTTGTACTCTACACCTTCTTGATTTCCCTAGAAAGTTATGTGGGAAAAACCCTCCAAACACCCCAAACCCCCTAAATAATAAACAAACCTAGTTAGGCCACTAGTAGGCATTTCCTTGAAACCAGTGCATCCAGGCAAAAGTTTTCAAAAGGGTGCTCTCTCAGCCATATTCCCTGAGGGTTTTATCCTTTATTTGCCCTGGCACCTGTGTTACTGTGGTGCTGAAATGATCACACCATCTCTCACTTCTGTTTAGCTAGAAGAGAACATGTGATGGTCTTGGAACAAGGAGCCAGGAACTGAGGGAAGGTAGGACTTACCACTTGAGCAGTGGTACACCTTTATGTCAAATAATTACAATCATACAATTTTATGACAAAATACACCACTAAAACATAGAACCGCCTTGAACAACTCTACAACAGGCTCAACAAAATGTGCTGTGAATGTATGTACACATCGTGTTTCCTATGTAATTTTTAAACTATAATAATGAAAACTGCATGAATGATATCTTGACGAAAAATATTTACAAACTCACTAGCCCCTTAAATAACATGTTTGCCCGTAGTCTTACGGCTACAAAATATAGAGAGATGTTTATAAATACCTGATATATTAAATAAATAATGAAAAACTTACAATAATTTATTTAAAAAAAGAAAACACAACCCACCATCAACTCTGCAGAAGTAATTTTCTCCTGCTGGTATTTTAGTTGTTGCTCTCATTTCTTTAGCTATATTGCTGTAAATATCTTTCTAATGATCAATTGATTTTGTCTTCACAAAAATTACAAGCTTATTTCAAACTGTGCTGCTTAAGTTTAACTCTTTATTTTTATGGTCCTTAAGAGATTGCTACACAATCTAAACAAAGCACAACCCTGTCTTTCAAACAGAACCAGATACAAAATGACCTTATCAGCCATTGTAGTTTTAGCAGCCACCACTTAGTTAAGACACAATATGTTCAGACTTACACTACCTTACATCCATGTATCAAATTAGCCCTGGCAAGTTTGCTCTTCCATATTGTTCTTTTCTGTATCCACCTTCTTTTCTTTTAAATACTCCCCAAATGCCTTATCTTTACAATCTATAAGAACCATAATTTACTTTACAGACTGTTAGAGCAGTTTTAAACAGCTGAATAGATTTACTTTTGATACCTGGACAGTGATTTAATCAGTTACTTGTGTTTGTTTATGGATACATATGATTAGAGTTAAAAAAAGTATCGCTACATATTAGTCTTTGCTCCTTAGTCCAAGCAATTTTCTTCACAGTTTTATACTTAAGTTCTTTTCTGCTCTTCTAACAAAGAGCAGAGAGAACTATTAAACAATTATGATTACACTTGGGATCTCACTCTGAGACAGATTAATTCTTTACAGGTTTGTGGTTGATTTGTAATGCCTATAACATATTGTTCATATTAAATAAGATGCAATTTAAAACTATTCTCAATGTGAAACAATAAAAATGTTATAAAACTCTGAAATTCAATTACTGGATTGCAAGACTTGATACTGGCTAACCCTAACATCTCAGTGAAAGCTCAAAGTGACACTTTAACCTATTTGCTCTTTTTTTTTTAACCTCCAAAGATGAAGTGCTAAAAAACTCAAACACCAGGCGTGCTTCCCACAACTGGGAGTTCAACTATTCTGTAATATACATGAAAAAATAATTAAGGCTATGTATGAAACATTTATCTACTCAGAGAAATTAACTAACCCACTCATGAGCCCAAGGAAAAGGCAGGCATAGAGACTCTTTGTCTGGCTACCAAACTTAAGTAGTAGGGGGGAGCCCTCCTGTACCACCAAGGACAGTGTCACAGGTTTGCTCCTCAGGCCAACACATGTGGGGTGAATGCTGTCTGCCTTTCAGTGAAGGCAGCTTGTCAGCACATCTGTTCTCAATGGAGACCACAAATCCCTTGAGAGACAGGCTTAGGGACTCCAGCAAAGAACTGCACCAGATATTAAAAGGGCTCTGTGGAGATACCTGCTTGTAGCACATCATCCCCTCTCCATTCCCTAAGTGATGACACACCAACCTGTTTTCATTATGAAAACCTTAACTGATGTTTACTGACATCTACTTGACTAACAACCCCTTTCTACACAGCAGAGATTAACTACTTGCTGCATTAGACAGTCTGATTTAACATACCCATCCTAACTCGGAGAACTTTCCTTGTTCTCACTCTTAGTGAGTACTTAGTACTTACTTGGAAGTTGCCTGCTTCTTTTTTAGAAGGCAACTTCCAGAAGTTTATTCACCCGAGAGTTTACAAATATTTTGCCTTCCCTATTAGCTACTCTTAACACATTATGTGATTTCTACCACCTTTAGCCATAAATCAGTCTTATATAATCATGTCTTAATTAGCATTGCCATTTTTCCTGTATACAAACCTTTGAGTTTGGAATGCTTAAACAAAAGTACGTTTAAAACATTCAAAACCAAAACCCACTTCGTATCCAGACTGCCAGTGTCAACAGCCTCAATTCAGTCATACTTCATCTTCCTTTAATAAGTCATATCTAGATTGATAGAAATGCAAGACAAAGATAAAAGTCTGAGATATGTTTCTATCATTAGCTGTACTGCCAGTGAAGCACCTATCACTTCTGGACCAGAGCTGGGTGAAACATGGCAAAAACAGAACTGTATAAGGCAGAAGACTCATCTATAATAAGATTATAATAAATGTCCATATAATAAACTGATTATAATCAATGTTCATTAAGAAGATGGAAAGTTCAAAATAAAAAAAAAAATTGTTGTATTCTTTTAGCAGTGAGACTATTTACTACCATAAGAGCAAGTGATAAGACTTTCTTAATTGATAAATCAGCATTTCTTAAACAAAACATAGCACAGTTGAACATGAATACTGTACCTTATTTTATGTCATAAGACATTCACTAATGTCTTCACTTGTCACAGATGCTGAATAAAAATATTCAGTATTCAAATAAGCAGTTTATGGATGAAAAGCATTGTTTCAAAAATAGTGACTACATTATTTCAATTTAAAAAACCTAAAACCCACTCTTAATCATCACTGTTTATATGGACTTTGAAAAATTATTTACTCAAAGCACAAAACATACTGAAACATATCAAAATTAATGTTAAAGAATTGAAGAGTATTCATATTGTTTGGGCAAAATTAGAAAGTATAATCAGTCTCAGCAAGGGTATTTTGAAGGTGTAACTGAGTAGGTGAAACAGAATAAGGCAAAGCTTTTATAACACCCATTTTCCCTCTCTTCTCCTCCTCCAGTGGTAAAATGGAAGGAGAGGAACTGCAGGCTTGGGGATGCACTCAGGATGAGGGCTGAAGAACTGCACAAGTTGCAGCACTTGCCCCACTCTTGCTCTCTGCCATCCTCTTACCTCTGAACAATCAAGCAACAGAGCAAAATATTTTATGCCTAAAGAAAGGAAAACGAGAACCCACTAGCTTTGAGGACGAAGCTGAACAACGCTGCTAAATCTTGGATATGCTAAAAATAAAAATCATTTTCCATCAGTACCAGCAAAGCTACCTGAATATGACATTTCTGAAAACTACTGAAGCGTACCGGAGTATTTAAATAATACTTTGCATTCATTTCTATTAGATTGTATCAACCACCTTCTCCAAATTATCTTTGGGCCTTTATTTCATGCCATATAGCAAAGTTTACCATTTTAATTACTTAAATTGATGACAAGTAGGGGAAATACTTGTTTAGCTAAGTGATAAATTAGCTGCCCTGTGAAGTCAAATTGATTAAAACGACCTGACTAAAAGCAAGTGTCTGATGTGGTAATGGTCTTATGCATGTTTTGTTAAGTTTGACAGCATCATGTTATGAGGGTTCACAACTCTGCCCCTCATCTGTGGCTTATGAAGTAATCAAGCATGTTAGAACACAGAAGTGAGGATTTTCCAGAATGTGAAAACATTTTAAAGTAGGTAAGAAATTAAATATTAGGAGAATAAACATGCATTGTGTTTATTTAAAGCAATGAAGCACAGATATCTTCTAAATAATCCAGAAGCAGTTCCAGATCATGGGTTTTCTTACATTGTCCAAATTGAATTATTCCTCCTAAACCAGGGATTAAAAAAACCAAAAATAAACTGCATGCTAACTAGAGGGCTGAATAGAAGACAGTCCTGAACACGAACTTTGGCAAACGAGGAAAACAGGACCATTTGATCTGTTTCAAGCTGGATATTTTACCAGGACACTCATTAACAGGCATTTTTAAAAAATCTGTTCTTACCTATAATATTCACCACTTTCTTCTTTGCACTACAGTGATTTTTACTTAGGCCACAGAGACCATCTATCTCACAGCACTGTGATCTTCTGCTCTCCATCACTTGAGGCCTTTACTACCATCATCTCCATTTAAATACAGAAGATACTAGTTCCAAAAATGCCACCAAACCCAAACAACCCTCCTACACACATAGAGCAGCTCAAAACCAGCTAAGATTTCTACTCAGCTACTTCCACAGGTTGCCACCACCCACTGAAGAAACATGCCTGGGGAAGAACACTTACAAGTCAGAAGAAAAGTGCACAATTTGACAAACTTTGGATAGCATAAAGCAAGTCTGTTTTCTTTCATAAAATGTATCAGAGTATGTATCATTAAAATAGAATGATGCAAACATAAAAAAATGGTCTGACATGGTGGAGCAGATTAACATTATCATCAGCTGGGATCCAGAAGGAAGCAAACAAGATCATGCCACTGATGGACAGGTTAACAGCCAGGGAGTCTGACGGTCATTAAATGCAATTAATTTTGTCCGATTTAATAACATTTCCTGCATTTTAACTTCTGCCTGTCTGATCTCTAATACAAAAACAGAGTTACATTGGACTTTAAATAAGTTAATTAAGTATTAAAATCAATCATGTGAAAGTCTTAATATTTAATATTGTTAGATTGTATATCAAAGTGGTTTTATTATTTATTTACTCCAAACCTTTCCAGAATACTTCATGTGGCAACAGGGAGTCTGTATCTCACAAGATAAATGCATTTACAATGCCAAATAAATTATATATAAAAGCATTTGTCTTAATACATGTCATTCAATATTAAATATCACCCATTGGTACCACCCTGAAACCCTAATCCATTTTTACCAACCGCACATTTGTATTATTCAAATGTTGTCTATTAAATAGTTGTCTCGAGAGCCACAGTAAAGGAATACATACCTAAGAACAATTATCATAGGAGCTTTCAAGCACTGTCTACAGTTTTAACCCCACAACTTTCATGTCTTACCAGTACTTAAACATGCAAAGTATAAATTCAGTAGTGAATTAAAATGTCAGTGATAAGAAACAACACAAATAGCCTAGGACAATGGCAATATATTTCTCGGTAATTCACATGATAGTTAAAAAAAAAAAAAAAAAGACAAAAAACTTTTTCTTAAATAAAAACCTAAAATTCTGTTGATTTCAAAGACAGAAAATCTTCCATGCATTTGTTACAAGCAGGAAACAAGTTCATGCACTTGGTGGTTCTCAGTTTTCTTGAGGTTACGTGATTCTGCAAGAAAAACAAGTTTTACGACGGAAGATAAACTTGAATAATGCAGAGAGAATCAAAATCCTTTGGCCATGTTGACCACTAAGTTTGATAGCCACAGCCCCCTCTCACCCTGGTCAACAATTTTTCTCAAGGTGTAATGCTCTGTGCAGTGTAACCTGACATTTATGGTTACACAACTTCTCTCTTCTGCACTGAAAATGATGACAATGAAAAGTATAAAGAGCATCAACCATCTTAAATCCCTGATGCTACAGTTATGTATTCAGTATGTTATCATAAAAAAATCCCAAAGAAGACAAAATAGCCAGTCAAAGCCAGTCTCCATTTTGCAGTTAGTTTCCTAAAAAATAACCTCAAATCTCGTAGCCTTAACACAGAGCTACAGCTATTCTTAATGCAAACCTATGTGACAGATTCACAGTGAAGCTGTTAAGAGAACACAACTTTGATCTAACATTGACTGCAAAAAAGAAATACCAGCAAACCAAAGAAGATCCAAAGTCAACAGCTAAATGTAGCCTGTTCCCTGTACATTCCTCCACCCACAGAAACTATGTTTAGCACCAGATGTGAAAACATTATGGAGATGCATTTTCACATTTCTTCCTTTCAACTAAAGTCTCAGACAAAGGTTCCTCTTAGTCAGAACAGTTGATAAAAATGAGATGTGCAAATCTCCTCCCATTGTCTGACACAGCTAAGGCCTGAGCTGGATTACTATATCCATCTTTAGTCAGATAGCACAGGACAAGGACCAGCTGCTGTAGTCCAGAGAGAAGCAAGAAGACCTATTAAGAGCCTAGAAAATATAACCTATGACATAAAACTTAAAGAAACAATGTTTTGCCTTAGTGAAGGTGAAAGAGAGGAAGGAAAAATGCCGTAAGAGTTCAAATCTTTACATCATTCAACGAAAAAGCTACTCTCTTTAAGAGTGATCTAGAGGTGGTAAAAATCCTATTCATGTTAAAAAGATTCAAACAACTGGAAACTCATTAAATAAAAGAAATTCTTTGTTTGTGTACTGGCTTGGCCACTCCAAGATAGTTTGCTTTACTTTATCTACCTCATTACAAAATAGTTAAATATAATTTAAATTAAATCTTTGTTCTTCCAAATATGGTTAGGTTTACTGCTGTTTACGGTATGCTTTTAAGTATTTAAGAGTTTTACTTTCAAGAACACACAGGCACCATGCTATGCTACACACTTTATGTTTTAGTAATACATATGTAACTCAAAGGGCCAAAGAACGTCAAGACTGAAAGAAATCATCAAAACAGTGAACTGGAAAAAATGGCAGCTTAGCCTGCAGCCTTACCCAAAATGATAGTAACTAGCTTAGACACTAAAAGTGTATTCAACGAAATAAGTTTCTAGGATATCACAGCTTTAAAGTAGTAAGCAATTAATCTTGGATTTAGCCTTTATTCTGTCACTATTTTTAGAAAACAGTTTCCTACAGGGGTTGACAGAATTTTTATAGAAACAGCAGCATGTTCCTGCACACACAGAAGCATTTACATCAAATCTTTCTCTTCTAGTTTTCTCTTCTAGATATGCAGATGCTAAAGCAGCATGGTATCATGCTGAGGTACAAAGAAAGTTGGTGTAAAACTCATTTGCTAAAGAATATGAGAATTTCATATGCACTTTCAAAGGTACAGAGAGACGTAGAATTTGTTTTGTACCATACAACTAAGTTTCTACATAAAATGAAGAACCATAACCCATGCTCAGATACATGATCCAATCCTGATGAGTTAATTCAAATCAGACTTACAGAGGAAAACCTGAAATCTGATTCTGCTGCAGTGCAATGACTGCAGACTGCAAGGATTTTGCAATAACGTCTGCCAACAGAAATGGTGGCTTACTTATGTCTAAAAGTCATACTCAAAGGAAAAAAGATTCAAAGTAGGGCTACCCCTTGTAAAAAAATATGCTGAAGCTTCTTCCCTTGAATGCTCCCTCTCACACCCAAAGGCTCAGTCTATGTAAGGCACAATATTTGTCATGTACTGCCTGCTCACATTGATTCTCTTCAGCCTTGCCACACCAGCAATAACAAAACCAGGATGCTTAGGAGCCCCTCTAGAGGCTCAATATTTTTGTACAATGCTTACTCATACCTAGGATGTAGTGAGCTTCAAAGAGTAGTATCCAAATGAAATGAAATGAAAAAAAATACCTCAAGCAAAGGAAACCTCTAACACTTGGAAACCAGCCATAGTTGAGACCTGCTAACTTAGCAGGTAATTGACTGCATGAAGACATATCAAGATACTACCTCTGCTATGAGTAACATTTTACTCAAGGTTTTTGTAGTAGGAATGTATCACTGTATTCTATGCTACTAAAAGGATGATAAGAGAGATTCCTCCTTTTGCAGAAAGTTAATTTTGCTGCTCAATATATCCTGATGCACCACTTTTGTTTCTGGTAGTCAGGAACTCTTAGTACTAATTCCTGCCAAGATTCGTAATATTATAAGTGGGAGAAAATGATAGTGCAATAATGTTCCTTCTTTAATAATGTGGTCTCTTAATACAGTGTTATCTGGTACCACTTATTTTCTTCTCTCTTCCTACTCTCATATTTCTCATTAAAATTTTTGAGCAGCTGGAAGAAATGTTCTCTGCTTTCCTGTACACGCACATCAAACTCCCAAGGGAATAAGTGGTCTTGCTGAAGTCCTCAGGCACAGAGAAGCCAGGCTGACAAAGCCCCTGCAGCACAATGATTTCTATAATGCACTGCTACTTAGAGGCATTTATTCCTCCTAAAATATTTTCTGGGCAGTCCCTGCTGCTTGCCAGAGCATGTAAAACAGGCACACAAGTCCCCAGTGCAAGCAGTATGGTACATCAAGCACACTGCCTGTACCACCTCAAAACCTGAAATAAATGAAGCTCTTAAACAGCAAGTAGGAAAGTAGTACTTTGCAAGGTTATAGAGGAGCAGAAGTCTGGCTATTAAAAAAAATTATTTAATTCTGTAGAACTTTATAATCAATTTCCAGTGACAATAAGAATTCGTAAAACAAATTAATTCAGAAATACAGATAAAATATACTGTTGAAAGGGGGAAATATTAATAAATGTGAGTTGCAATTAAAAGGGCTTCTTGGTTTGGCAGTAAATTTGTTGTCACCCACTATTTTCTTTACCCGAAGTACTGGGTTTATTTTGCTTTAGAAGTGGGTCAGCACATACTACACAGTAAGAAACAAAAGCTTGGTTTTGCAGGACATTCGTGGACAATACCTTAGGTCTTGTTGGCTAGGAGATCCACTACCCTGAGAGTTATATTTGCTCCTCTGCTCTGAGGAATGAGAGCAGAACAGCAGGCAGACTCTCTAAAGCTTTGTGATTTTTATTAGATAATACAATAGAATGATGGCTCCTAAATAAGTCAGGCTTAGTTGAGTGCTCTCTCCAATTCAACAGTCACTGTGACATGACTGAATCTCCCAGTGTTCCCTGAACACCAAGTTTTGTTGTATGTAACCAACAAAAAGAACTGGAATTTGCACAAAACAGTAAGTAGATTTGATGAATTGTATTGGAACAACAGCTGTCATTATACCTTACAGAAAGCTGACAATATCTTTGAGGCTAAGCTTTTAAGCCCATTTTATTAAAAAAATATAACTGATGTAAAAAAGTTATGGTTAGAAACCTCATTGATTAAATTCTTCTTGGTTTTAGAAAGCCTTTTCAGATAGTTTTCTTGTTCGTGCTAGACTGATCAGTGCGACTTTTTAAGAATATTTAAGGTAAATATACTAATATCCGAATTATGAAAGCATTCTGATTCTTCCTGGACAAAATAACTGTTTTCACAATCTTCCTTACAAATCTTTTTTTTTGCTTTTCCTGTCCTTCTGACCAAATTTATTAGTTTCCTTCTCACCCAACACAAAAAGGACCATTTTGCAAAAAGGTAGCTTTCGGATTTCTTTTTCCTGATGTAGACTGCATTATCTCAACCTGGCCACATGCAAAAGTCTTGAAAAAAATGTTGGTTTTGCGTTGTTGTTGCATTTCTGGTAATAGCTGAGATAGAGAAGTGCCCTAGTTGAGGCAGAGAAGTGACCTACCAGCAGCCAGGCTCTGGACCACTCAGCGCATTAAGAAGAATGGAATCAGAATTTTGAACTGCATCCAGAAGTAAATGGAAAGAAACCAAGCACACAGAATATAGGTGGGATCTGTTCTCACTTTTCTTTCTTACTTAATAGTAAGGCTTGGCATCTTGGGGCACCTAAAATTAGTAGCTGCTTTTGAAATTTTGGTCATGTATTATTCATATTTTTTGCCTAAAAGGAAGACAGAAGATGGCAGTAGCAGGTGTTCTTAGCTTCCTGATGGAAAAGGAGGAAAAAGTTGACCAAGGGGATAGATCTTTCTTCAAAAGAGGGGTAACAGACAAAGACTGCCTAGCTGAGATGACTATTTTCTGTCAAACACATTTCACAATTCCACCTGTTGCCAAGAAGGCTTGAAGGCAGCAGATCCTCTGCCTACTCATCCAAACTCCTGTGTTTTGGAAGTTCCTGTTCTTTGCTGGGGAAGAAAAAGGGAAATCCTGTTCTGTTTTAGCAGCCACACTTATAGCAAACTACTGAATACAACAAATCCAGATAACTAATATTTATTCCCAAGTGTTGGTTTAGAAGTTTTGACAGGATCTTATCAGAAATGAAAGTCAAAACACAAAGATAACTGAAAAGAAATTCTTTAGAAAGGCAGAAAATCACTCCTTTGCTACGCTACCCCAAGCCAGCTTTCTTTCTCTCAAAGAACACCACATAAGACTCCCTTCACCCACTTAAACAACCGAAGACAGGAACAATAACGAATTTATTTCTAACAAACGTCATCTAGTATATCTGTGTGAAGTTAGTCTGCTTGAAAGAGTATTTTCTTGCCTCCTTTAAATGCAAGACTGACTCTGTATTTAGTGTAGCTTTCTCATTGCACCAAAGTCAGGAACAGCTAATGAAGAAAGAACACTCACCTTCCAAAGATATATACAGCCTGTCCTATCAAAGGTAACACAGGTGAAAAACCAATATTTTAACTAAAACTGTTGGCATTTTCAAAGCCAGAAGGAATGACCATGAGAGATGTGCAGGAAAGAACTGAGATTTTCACTTTGTTGGGTTGTTTCTTTCACGACTGAAGCGTCATTGGACCGCCAAGCTCCTCAGTTCACAGATAAAATGCCTTAGACCTTATACACACCCTAATTCTACATGTTAAACTTTTAAACCTATTACTTCCTTCAAATGGCTACTTTCATGGACATGTGCCATGCCATCAAACCTCTACTTCTGATTCATAGCATTAATGATCTTTAAGAGAGCACCTGAAACATCAACACTGATTTTCCTTCCCTACAATACTAACCTTGGTGCGACAGATGTGTGGAGAGTTCTTAAACTTTAGTACAGCAATTATGTAATTGAAGATCAGTTTCCTGAAAAAAGGCACACACAGTCTGTCATAACCATCCCAGGACTTACTCCTGTATGGCACTTTTGTATGACTTAAAATCAATTTACTCATTTTTATTCTAGTTTATATTTAGATAGTCCATCATGAAAGAGCTCAGAACTTCTACCCTAACCCAGGTCCTCTCTATGCCATATGTATATGCAATCTACTACATCAATCAAAACAACTCACAGTTCAGATGATGTATACACAAATAAATGTACTTTACCTAGAGGTCAAAATGATTTCTGTAAGAGCACAGAATATTCTCTTGTTTTTAGCTACCTCCCACAACCATGAAGTATAAAAATTTAACAAGCTGCAAACTAACAAACTGAGCACCATACATCGAGTTTCTTTAGTGTCACGCTAGGAATGCTATAATTATAATCAAGAATACACTTCACTTTTAACTCTGTTTTTACTGTATCTTTCTACCTTGTGGCCTGTGGTGGCCTATGCTAGTTTTACAAAAAATATGGTTGGGGGGAGGAAAGGGTAAAAAAACCAAAAACCAACCCAACTTAAAAAAAATATTCTGCTACTCTGAGATCATATGTGCAGGAACTGAGGTGTGGATCTTGGCTTTATAAGATAGTGCTTATATGTTTTGCCCTTACTCCTGTCTCAGTTTTTGCAACCACATAATACTGTCTGGGGTGATCACCATGACAGTGGATAAATTAGGATTTCACTACCATTAAGTATGAATTGTTTAACAAGGCTACCAGTCAGTGTAGCTTTTATTTGACAGAACTGAAAGACTTTCAAACCTGTATCTTCAACACATTAAGTGCAATAGGTAGGATTTAAAAAAAAAAAAACATTTTAGAAATGCTAGAAAATAAGGTAGGCTGAAATGTATACATATCACTTCACTAGTTACATGAAGAGAAAGCTGCCACACAAATGCACTGCAAAAGGCAAAAATATTTGTCTAAACAGGGTAGAAATACAGCATTGCTGAAATGCTAACAATCCAATTTTATGGTTATTTCTTTTTTTAACTGGACAGCAGCCTTCTTTCTTTCATAAGCATTGACCAATATTATAAACAATGAGCATAGAAGTTTTTTTAAAAAGCCCTATGATTTATTCTTTTTCAGATTTGACTAAGAAAATAAACCTATATGGCAGAAATAAAAAAGGAATGGACATGTTATATTCATGACAATTCAATTAAATGACTG
The DNA here is from genome assembly GCA_020086605.1 of Lanius collurio. NCBI lineage: Eukaryota > Metazoa > Chordata > Aves > Passeriformes > Laniidae > Lanius > Lanius collurio. The sequence goes on from JACBWW010000012.1 coordinate 8,576,860, forward strand.
TCTAATACAAGCACGTGGAAAACAGTTTCTAAAAGTGTCATGAGAAAGAGCAGAGGCTGAATCCTGGCTGCTCTGAAACTCCTGTTCATTTTATCAAATTGGATAGCCAGGCTCAGTGCTCTAATGCACACGTGAGAGGGCTACTGCTCTAGATTCAAGAGGAGCCCTTACCCTGAAACTTTCTAATTTTGCTTGCTCCTCTGAGTCCATTATTTAACTATTTTAGGAACCTTTCTGTATTTCAGTATTATGCACATTTCTGCTAGAGATTTGGGAATGTAATTTAAATATACTGTATGTTACTGAGACTTGTAGATATTCAATTAGGAAAGGAGATGTCTGCACTTGTCCACCTCCGATTAATCTCTGGAAAATAATTAATACAGACCAGATGCTGTGTAGTGACTTTCTGAAATATGCAAATAAAAATATTCAAAGGCCTTCGCTGATTTTATGACAATGAAATCCATAGCTGTGATATTCTGAACAAACCTAATTCTTATTTTCTTAAGTGTATTCATGTACAATGAAACAGAAATGTAAAATCTTACCTTTCTCTACAAGAAAACAGGATTTGAGTTGGAAGTCTAAATGTCAGCCCTAAACATTATAAAATTATACTGAATAAGGAGGAAACAGGGCTGATAGTGCATATAAATATGACAGTGTATTAGGCTGCATTTAATTACCAGTTCAAACAACAACCTGATCTAACCTTTGACAAGTAAAATAAATGTTCTGAATAATTTAACCAAAGCAAACATTTGCTGTTAAATGCTGGCTAATTATAGTAAGAGTTGTACTGAGAGGGGAAAAAACCCAAAAGAGATGATAATTTATACACTTCTGCAATGGCTACAGCTATTCCTTGAAACCCTTGAATTTTTTTTCCATGTGGGATAGCTAATAACTATCTATTTCTGGGAAAAAAAATCTGCCTGCATATAAAGAAAGTAGCACCGTAGGAAAATAAGAAATACTCCAAATACAGAAACAAAAGTAATATTAGTTTCAAGAATATCCATCTTTTCTGTGGATGGCTTTCTGATAGGAAAGGTCTGTGTTTGAAATGTCCTGTACCACAATGAAAGACAAGAAAGGGTAGAATAATGATTAAGTATTTTTCTAAGTGTCAGTGAAAAATCACACAAGAGCCTCATTATAGGATATGGGAGCACAGTTCAGTCATGTCCACTGCACTTCTGAGGAGAGTAATAAAGAAATCTAAATTCTTTCTTTACATAAATATGAGATCAGCAGTTAAATGACAGATATAAACCAGAGAGATTCTTTAAAAATAACCCCACCCAAAGTATGCAATGATGAAATAATTCCACCACTGTAACTTTTTCAAATATATTATTATAGCCAGATATATTATCCCTGTGAAATATTGAGCTTGTTTCAAAAAGAACCTAAATATCACAGAAAAAACGAGTATTTAAAGTCAGCATGCTTTGAACATCAGAGCATCAAAACTCTTGAAGTTGAAACCAATAGAAAAAAAGGTGGTCTTTTTCCTGCAGCATACATGCTTTCCAGTTGTAGGCTATTTATAAAGAAATTAATGGTTTTTGCTATCTTTGGGCCAAGAGTCTCATTTTTTTATGTGATCAAAAGTTAGCAGCAGCATCAGCTATCTCCATTCACAATAACTGTAATTCAGAAGAATCAGGAGACCATGAAAATTTCACATATAAGCAATGTATAGTAAATGAAAGAAGCCTATAAATCTAATCTTGAATATATATTAATATTTGAAGGCTTTATATAATCTGCAAAGTAAAAAGTGAAAACCATTAAAAATATTAAAACTGACTCTAAGTATGATCCTCTCTTTTCCCAAAGGTAATTTGTGTGCAGATAAGTTCTGGCCAACAGTTTCTATGAGAAACGTATTATTTTTAAGTTACCTTTTATATTTTCATAAATATTTAAACTCTCCCCTGAAATTTTAAGTATGTTTATAGAGACACAGATGCTAACATTCTTAGCCTCTTACAATGAAAAAATATGAATTAAATTGTCCCTTGCACACTGTTAGAGGAGTAATTTTTAAAAGAAACAAACAATAAATTCACCAAAAAATTTACCATAACTTCTTCACTTGATAATGAGTCAGGTGGAGTAATGAATAGTGTAAAATGAATATTGGATAATTGAGTTTGAACATCATTACTATTCCTGCTCCACAGCTCAGGACAAAGACCTTAAGCAAACAAAGTTGTAAAGAGCTTGACAAGATCCATGCCCGACACTGGAGAAATCCAAGTACAGAAAGAATTTTATACTGTGTCCACTGCTTCATGTCAAATGGACAGTGATATGCACTGTTTCTTCTGATGCTGAGGCATCAATAAACACATCCTCAGCTGTATTTGGACAGGACAAAAGGAAATCTGAGGCAGCCATTGGTAAATGCAATGAATCAACTCTTCTCTGCTATTATACTGCACATAAAACTGTGGCATTTAAACATAAAACTGGAACAGATCTTCTCTGGAGTTGTTATATTTGTGTTCTGCACTTGAAATGTTACCAGGCCAGTAAGGTAAATTTCACTAATAGGAGATATCTTCACCTTTCTGTGAATTAAAAGGTAGCAAGAAATGAAAGCAGCCACTCAATAGTAAAATTTCGTCTTCTCCAAAATACTTGTATTTTAGATAAAAAATGAAATCAACAAAACCACTCAGATCATAGGTTGTGAGGGCTGATGGTAAGATATAAATACAATAATTTATATTTAAGGAATTAAATGTAGTAAAAAACACTGATAGAGATGCTAGTGTACTAAAATGCTGATAGTTTAAAAAACCCAACGAAACTCTCTCTGACATAGCTGCAAGGTATATGTACTGCTGCTTAATATCATTTTAGTTTGGTCTGACACAGCAAGTGGTGTACCTGGAAGGGTGATTATAACCAAATTACCGAGTTACATATGTACTTCAACGTAAACCCATTAATACCTTTACCCAGTATGGCCCACCTGGAGGACAATTTATCCAAGTCCAAAAGATATCTCCAACCAGACTATTAAAGGAGAAGAGGAATTTCTTGATACTGAAACTAGTCAAGCCTCTCTGCTGACTTTATGCACCAAATTTTAACACTGAAAACTGCAAGAAGACTGAATTAGTCCTTCAGAGCCATACTTTTGGACAATAGGTTACAGAAAAATCAGAAATAGCAATAAAATTAAAAGTGGAACGGACTTCTGACCAACAGAAGTCATAGCAGAGCTGTGACTGTGGGGTTCTTTTTGAACTAATCCGACATTTCACCCTGGTAGTCTGTTATTATAAGTAACAATTAATTTAGTCTGTACAGGAAGTTTCCTGCATATTTTAGTTTGCATGTACTTGTAAGGTCTTCCTAAAGAGAATTCACTTTTGTGTAGAATGGCTTTATGATGTGGATTAGCTTCCACAAGGGATCTAAATTGACAATAATGAATTCATTTTATATAGTAGGCTAGACTTAAATGAAAAGTGAAAGGCCAGTGCCAACAGAGTTCAGTGATCAGCCACTGTTGTTCTCTCTGTAATTCACTGGCTGAGTTTAATAATTACAGCACTGCCTTGATAATCTGTAGCTGCAGCATACTGGAAGAAAAGGAAGAGAAAATGCTTCTTGTCTTAATAGGAGAATTGATTTTTTTTATCTAAATGCAGACCCACATAAACTGCAAATAGAGTATTTATAACAAACATCTAAGAACACTGACACTGGTTTAAACTAAAATTAATTTATATCACTCAAATCCGGAAAAACATAATTTCAAGCCTTGATCTTATTAGGATACTTAATGTAATCTTATTAGGATGTGAGCTTCTATATATCAAAGTGTTTTATACATTGCAAATATATTTTAAAGAGCTCCAATAAACATTACTAAACAATTCACTACTAGTTTCACAGGGGCAGATTATTGGATCTGCAGCTAATACAGCAGGAGAGGCAAAGCCTTCACACAGGCGATATTGCTGCTGTACAGAACCGGCTGTCACACAAGTGCTAAGTAAGTTTCCAGGACTTTCTCCTCTCCTAACTGCCTGAGATTTAGCACTGAGCAGCATGCTTTCCAAAAGGACAGAGTACCTACAGCTTCAGCGGAAGCAAATGGGGATCATAGATGCTTAAAATTTCAGAAAATCAGGCCTGGTGCCATATACAAGGAAAACGCTGCCAGAAATGTCACTCACAGAATCCATGCCTGCCACTCCACAGGGATTCATATATGCTTAATGATGGCTAGCAAGTACAGAGAGCAGACCTAGCTAAGGAAAAACAACAGAAAACCAGGCAGCAGGCAAGCGATGAGCACTCTGTCTGCACTTGTATCCCCACTGGCAAAGTAAAAGTAAAATGGTTAAGAAACCGGTAAGGCTGATGCCAAAATCTAAAATGTTTCTAAGGACTGTAGCAGACCTCAAAAGATAGTTTTTAATTTCATTTGAAACCGTTTCAATACTTCAGCATTAATGTATGCACATATATATTAATGAAGCAGACATGTTAATCCCCTCGATGTCGATGTCTGTGAAGCATCTTAGCTCTTACTTCCTTCACCACCAGTCGCGTGTAAGTAACATACTGTGGCAACATATGAATAGTTCATAGCTCCAGCAGAAAATGAATGAATGAACAGTGACCTAAACACAAGCAGCCATTAAGGTTTCTGTTTCTTTACCCATCAGCTATTGCATATACTCTCAACAAACAAGTGTGTTTTTCTGACATGCACACTTGTCTGTTAATAAGTTAAAGAACTATTTCAGTCAAGAATCTTTATGTTTTTCCCCTACACGCTTCATTTCTTGCTACATGCATTGGAGTTTTACTCTATTAGAGATGCTGATGACAAGCCAAAGAAATGGAGGTGATGCTGCCAGGGATTAAGGTAAAGGATGCTACAGTACTCTGCAGAAGCACAAAGGATCTGCTGTTGCTTCCCTGCACTTGGAAAGCTTATGCACAAGAATTCTGAAAAGCACCATGAGAGCTTCCAGTCAGCACTCCTGTTTGATTTTAGTACGCAGTTATACATCCCTTGCAAGACTTTAATGTACTATAACAAACTATGAGGCAACATAAAAAGAAAGAAAAGAATTCTAACATTTTAAATGGCATCAAGCATGAAATAATTGCAATGTGCTGGGGTTTTTTTTCTGTCGTTTTTTTTTTTTTCCTGAGGGGTGTGTGTTGTTATTTAGTTTGATTGGGTTTTTTTGCTGGGATTTTTTTCTTGTTTGACTTGGATTTTTTTATGCTTTATATGAGAAAAAGAGAAGAGCAAAAACCCCACACAAAGAACCATACCTGTTCTTTTTCAAAGGTGCAGTCCAAAATAATTCTACTAATAACCTAGTGCACATTATCAATACAGTGGGTTCAGACATAAATTACACCATATTTAACACCAGTGAAACAAAATTCCAGCTGCAGAATCTTCAGCAGGAATCAAAAAACACCAGCCTTTAAGGGACCAGCAGATACAATTATAAATGAAAGTAGTTCACAAAAATACTTTCCCCATTTTAAACAGAATGACTGACACAAATTTATCGGTCAGTGAAAACTCCACAGAAATCCCCTTTTCAAAACTTTTATCTCAGTTTAAAAACTGAATCCATTTTTCCTGTCATCTGCAATATATGGTTCAAAATTCTCAGTCCCTGCAAGTCTTGTAAAAAAATAATCTCTGCAAAAAATAAGCTCAATGAATTTAGACAACCTAAGTCAAAGAAAGGAAACAGATCCTGAGAGCTGTTAGTTCATTAAAGGAGCACTATACTAATGCATTTGTCTTTGTAGAAAGTAGAGAAAAACAGAAGGAATGCTATCTGCTTGCGATAAACAGCTTTTTGTTTTCTTTTCTATATTAAGCTTTTTATATACAAGAGCAGAGTTTTATTTTGTTTCCCCTTAATCAAATAATTAATGTGGCTAGTTGGTCAAAGGAACTAAAAGTCTGCTAGAGTGCAAAGGGGAGGATTGGTTCCTTTATTCTTGAAGGTTGCATCATGCTGCCTTCTAATTTTTAAAGCCAAAATTTGTAGGTAACATGTATTCAATAATTAATGTTTAAAACTTTAATAGATTCTTTACATTCCATAAACAGCATGTGTGTATGTGCGTGCTACAGAAATGACCAATCCTTACAACTCAATGCTGAGATTAGCTCTGCCCCTTCCAGTGCCAACCCTGAACCATATATCAAGTATGTAATTTCTTTTTTAAAAAGCACTTCAGTTTACATGACACCAGTTTTCTCCAGTTCTCTCACTATGTTCTTAGGTATGACTTTTCAAACTTTTTCTTCCTCCCATTCTTTACGTAGTCAGAAATATGCACACATGTATGAGGCATGCTAATGCAACATATATATTTCTGTATAGGTAAAATACTATCTTTGCTGGATAAATGATGCTACTCCTTTCACTACAAGATAATTTCAATATAAGGGACTACGAAGAAGGGACTACTAAGAAAAGAAAAGGTTGCAAGATCTTATCTGTCAGAACCTAAAATGTCTTTCACAAATTAAGAAAATAATTATCAGAAAGCACTTGTTATTAACAATAATTTAATTCTCTTGATCTCAAACCCTACAGCGTTCAGCTGAACGGAAAGCAAAATGGCTGCCAAAAAAGCAATATGGGTGAAAATAGATTTTCTCACTGTCAGAGGCAAATGTATACAAAATGGTAAAACGAAAACTTAATGAAATTTTAAAATGTAGGTGACACAGATCTGTCTGAGATGAAAGGCATGAATGGGCAAAGAAAAGGTTAGCTGATCAGATTGACACGACCAGAACAATTTGAAAACTGCAGATTCCGCAGGTCCCTACTGCTACTTTACCTAAAGAACATGGAGGGATTATATTTACATAGGAAGAGGAAGCAATTTGGTGAAGTACTGGAAAGAGAGTGAGTTAATCTGAAGTCATAATGGGTGGTGGACTCCTCCACTGTAACACCCCCCCCAGATATACAAGAGTTGCTCTGCAGCATTATTTTCTGGATGCCTGGAATCGGATTATCAATTTTGCTGCAGATTTACAAGGCATTAAGTTAGCCTTAGACTCCCTCCCTCTCTTCTCATTTCCCTGCCCTCCCCAAGTACTAATTTCACCTTTATTCTCAAAAAGTATTTACATTACAAATAAAAAACAACGTAACCGAGATTATAGGAAGGCCATCAAATCAAATTTTAACTTTCATGAATAATGATCCATTTTGGCTTCTCATTTTAGGACTTCCTTGTGTGTATTCATACATTTCTTTTCAACCAGAGGTAAGAGGTTGCATGGACACTGACAGACCATTGAAGGAGAAGTTCTTTCATGATAAGCCAACATAGCCCTAGGCCATTATTTTGACATTATTTGGCAAGCTTTACTGTATTAGGAAAGCAATTTTTCAAGATTCACATGCACAAAGTGCAGTGTGTATTATACAGCTATTAAAAAGTAGCATTAACATAAGATTGAATATATCTTGTCCATGTAATTATCTACTCAATTCAATATGCCCACAGAACATTTACAGACTACTAAAAATATATAAACTCAAGTAAGAAAAATCTCTACTGTACAACTGTCTTAGGTAGGTTACACTCCCCCTTCCTTCTTGAAACTACATCCAGGAATATTATTTAAAAACGTAACTAACCAAGCTTGGGACTCCTACATTCATACCTACAAGAATTATGAAAAAGCAATCAGAAATTTCATGGACACTATACATACTTATTAATATGTTTTGTTTTATTAGGTCTCAATGAAAACATCTTATTAGTTCAACAATTAAATGATTCAGAAACCATCCACACTATCTTTGCCTTTTAACAGTTCCAATCAGTAGCAGATCTAGGTGTAATCAACAGCAGCAGGGGGCTTTAGGAAGCAAAACAAAACAAAAACAGTAGGGATCTTTACTAGTTTACAGTAATTTGTACAAGGAGATGTTATATGTTACTGCAAGTTAGCCCAAGATATGGAAAAGCTACAGGAAAATTTCCTGTTATCTACAACTACTACTTCAATATAGCAACATCAATACAGTAAGGTTTTTTTGTTTTTTTTTTAATTGAATGTTTAAAGTTAACTGAATTACCTTTCTGAGCTAGAACTTCTTGATCTCTTTTTTTGCCCCCTCCATTTTACATTTTCTGTAACAAGATCAATATTTGGGTTACCATGTATTCAGAATCCATGGATGTCACCCCTTAAATTTGTGAGTGGGCTGCACGAGTGATATAAAGTCCCTCTTCTGTAGGAGTTGAGCACATGGTCTAAACAGCACTTTTAGCCCCTGCTATGCATGGTAGCGAAACTATATTTCCCATATGTTAGTGCTGACAGGCTGACTGATATAAATTCAACTCAAAGAAACTTACATACAAGTTATTTTTACGCTTTTTAATCCTTTTCCTCTATTAACAGTGTCCCAGATATAAGAGAGGAATACATTAAAGAGAAATTGATAAGTGGTGTAATAATTTATGCACCCTTTGAGTGCTAGGACATCTGCATAAAACGAGGCCATCGCCTTTTTGATGTCAAGGATCTTGGGATAGTTCCAAATTGTAAGTATTTAAATCCTAAGCTCTTAAATTCCCATTGATTTTATCACAAGCGTGAAGAGATAAGCATGCATCTATCTTTTTGAATCTGCCCTTGTTAACATCTCTGAAAAAAATGTATCTAGCCACAGCCCTGCAGCACTCCTAAAGGACAAACAGTGAGCATCTTACAGCGAAAGCCCATGTTGTCACATCTGTACCATTCCTCCTAATTCAAAGCAAGTTTGCATAAAAAGAGCAGTTGTACTTTTGGACTGAGGCACAGGCAGAGACACAGAGATGACACACTCTCACACTCCATCTCCTCTGCAGAACCTCAGCTCTGATATTCTCTTTCTGCCCCCTCCATTAGTGTTAACATATATTCAGAATCCCATCTATCATGCACTAGATGGGATGCTTTCTTGGTGGCCAGGTAGACACACATGAAATTCAAAGTTCTTTGCAGATGACTGTCTCAATGACCACAAAAAGAGCATCAGAAAGTCTTTTACTGGCTTGAGACATCATAGCCTTTTAAAGAGCAGAAGGTCAAAATTACAAATATAATCAAATTAAATACTTACCATATGGACAACTGTATTCTTTTTAATATTGTAATACACTTTGCAGCCAAGCCTACAGCTCTGGAACACAGCTTTACCAGAAATATGAGAGCAGAACATGCTGGGGGGTCAAGACATGATGGAAAAAGCACCAAGGGGAATCCCTGCCATACTTTTGCAGAGGTACAGCAATTCTCTCTCAGAAGCTGCCAGCAGTGGATAAAACATACTACCCATCTCCCACCATTCCTCAAAAGAGGATATTTTCCAAAGAAATGATAGATTTTAGTGACAAGGCACCTGTTGAGCCAGATAAGATGCAGTTTTACAAGTGCAATAAATTCTAGGATCAAAATGCAACTTCCTTCAATGGATGAGTAGTGGCTGTAGAGGTAAAAGAGGGCGCATTTCACCAAATGCTTGAGAAGACCAGGGAACTCACAGGGACTGGAGGCACAGCTTGCTACTGTTGCAGCTCATTGGTGATAAATTCAGGTGACTGAGGGCACATGTGAAGTAAATAGCCTCACTTACTCAATTCTTCACCTTGCTCTCTCCCAGACTATCCAGTTCAAAGCTCCCCAGAGAAGCTTTTAAAAGAAAGACTTCAGATATATATATTAAGGATAGTGAGCTTGATCATTATCAGTAAAATAATTTCATACAAGAACAGTTTAAATGTAGATAAAACTAAAGAAAAGATTCAAAGCTAGGACACAGATACTCCATCACAACCATTTCCAAAATGAATAATCTGCCAAACATATAAAAAAGCGCATCAGATTTCTTTTAAATTAATTGCTTTTCAACATTAGAAGTTACTACCTTTCCATAAATTCTACAGTTCAAGAAATAAAGACATGTTAGAACTTTACTCTCAAAATCACCATCAAATTCATAGCATCTATTCCACTAGCTCACCTGGGCGTTTTGGACTTCCAAACCTGAACATATTCTGCTGTAACACAGATATAGCTACACTGTTTCAAAACTACGATCTTTAAAACACTCTCAAAACCAGTGATGAGAATTTTTCACCATCTCTGTAACCTTCTGTTTATTGACTCTGCATGTTAAGCACTTCTCACAGTGCACAGAGGGCTCCAGCCTCTTCTAAACACTGTTGGGGTAGTTTGATGTACATCTGAATCGCTAAAATCTTTGGCCCAGTATTTCTCCAGATCTCCAAGTCAAAGTTCGTTCCCCCGAATGAATTCAGCTAAGCTGACGGTTTCTAACCCTGTACTTTCCGTTTGAAAATTGCTGAAGGCAACACTAGTTAATTCACCGCTAAGTCGGCAGTGTCACCTCTGGAAAAGCTATCAGTGGAGTAACAAGTGTTCACAGTGGCACCAGGCATGAGGCTCATGGTAGCACCAACTACCAGCAGTCCCCTGGAGAACTTCTGCTGGGCAGTGAAGCAGGAGCAGGGGTTCAGGAAGGGCATCCAGGAGATGTCTTTCATCGGCTGTAAGCACATTCTAGCACTTCTACAAGTTTGATGAAGAGAAAAGTAATTATATGAGTGTGTTCTAAAGATATATACACACGTATGCAGCACACGCTGCACCACATCAAAATCACTCTCTTCAGCCTTCTACTTACAGACTACAGTGCTACTGTGGCTCTGCAGCACTAGAAATCACTCTATATAATGTACAGCACAACACTACAATTTGCTTCAGGGGTCACATACACAGCACTGAATGTTGATTAATACCACAATCCACAGTTGTTTATAACACATTCGGTTTACAAATCATAGAAACAAGTGAATACAAAACACTGCTCTGATTTTTACCATACAAATTCTTGTTTATGATGTCTGTAACAAGATTAAATAAACATTAAATTATGATTTGGTTTATGTTATACTGGATAGATGGGAGGTTTTAAAATACTTCTTTCCTTTTTCTCTTTCTGAAGTTTTGAAGGTGAACTCAAAAAATGAAACTGAAATAACTTATAATGCACTCCAGCATATTTAACTACGTTCCCTGCTAATAAGGATTAAACTCACAGAAAATGCAGGAAAAGCCATGCCTACACACACGCACGTATGCACACTTACACACATGCACACACACGAGCCATACCTACAAAAGACTTCCTCCCATGGCTACACCATTGCTTTGCAAACAACAAGCTAATTTGGGTTCCTATCATGCATCTGATCGGTCATACAGCAATACAAAACAGAAATAAGTAAAGACGACCATCTGCTTGTTAGCTGAAACTATAAAAGTACATCTTTTTAATAAACAATAAAATTAGTTTGACAGGGCAGAGACCACCTGAATAGAAAATCAAATATTTCATGTTATTTAAGGTGTATGTCTGCTGGCTATTAAAATACTCCTCTTTAATTTATTACAGCAACACACACAATACTCATGTCATCCTCATTTTCTAAATCAATAATCAGCACAGCATGCTTCATTAACAGTGACCAATCACGAATGAGCTGGGGATCTCATTTTACAACATGAGCATTCCTAAGACATAAACCATCTGCTACTTGTAGTAACAGAAAAATCAAATTAATCCATTCTTATCATGCATTCAGATTTTAAAGCAATTAAAGATGCTCTTAGTGTAATCGCAGCCACAGAAGTAGTTCTGTAATGAGGAAAGCAAACTCTTCACTGAACTTTCTGTCATTCTCAATACATTTGAAAACTTTACAAGCTTTCTGCACTCCAGTGGGCCATTGTTCTCTGAACACAGATGTTGAAAACAACAAGCAATTTTTATTAAACATTTAATCTTTGCACATTTGAAAGAGTTTAAATACTGAACAGTGATCAAAAAAGGGCATAAAACCAAAAAATAACTGTACAAGTAAAACAATGCATAGGGTCTAACCTAAATCAGTAAATTTGGAAGAAAGATTCTTTTTATAGCCTTAACTCATGCCAGTATGGCTATCTTTTGCAGCACATATGGTCTGTAAGATCACACAATAATTTTATACACTTGGAATATCAGAGTACAGTCATGTAAGATGCCTTGGTTTCAGATTTGCTGGATATATAGGGGAAGGAGGGAACTGGTAAACTGTTACCCCACACTTTTAGCTTTTCCAAAGAGTATCAGGATGACAATAAACTTAAAAACCTTTTCCCACCAGGAAAGACAACAAAACAGCATGTGGCACAACCTTCCTTGACTGGCCTGTCACGTGTCTTGATTTGACATGGAAGAAGACAGCAAGGATGAAGAAGAAGTGCTCCCTTAAGATCTTGACTCCTCTACAAAACAGACCCATAAAAACGCTAGTCAGAATGACCTCTTTTACAATGCTATGTATTATTCAGACAAACCAGCATACCAAACAAATAATAGGATTGGTAAATATAGATTACTGTTGGCTTCAACTTGTATCCAATCTATAACTCTATCACAACAATTTGTACAAATCCTTGAAAGGACCTAAAGAATTTAATCCTGTTAAAGATGGACCCTAAATGTGAATATGGCAAAACATGTGCCAAGTGTCTTAAAATAAAATGTGTAGTCATCAAAACAAGGATTACTAAATTAAAACAATAATGTTTTTCTTCTAGGGGGGACCACCATCCATGAGTTCTTCATGCTGCAGTTTCATGTAGACAAAGCTGACATAAGCCACCTCTACTGTCAGAAACAAATACCCTCTTTCTTCCCTCTTATCATCATGGTTCTTCTGAGTTAAAATTAACTCAGGGTTCAAGGATTTTTTTCTCCTGCTATGAATAATGTAAACCAGTAATTTTTCAAAGCTTCTATTCTCATAAACAGACCTTGCAACTGGAGCTGTAATGTGAACAGTTGGTTCTTTCACTTCCTAGTTGGCTGTTGTGTGTCCCATCCTCTTTGCTGAAATAAAGTATATTCTCTACAAGGGTTCAATATCAATATGTTATGAAAAAATATAAAGAAAACAGGGGAAGAAAACAGCTCTTCTCACACTTTCATGTCAAGAGGAAGACATTTAGAGCTAATCATCTCTTATTTATTACACCTTTTTAAACTGGAGCCCTGTTCGTAAATGATTGTTAATCACTGACACACACTCATACCTTGCAACTTACCCTCTCTTTCTGTGCATCTCTGATGAATTCATAACTAAATTATGCTCATTACTTTCTGAGCAAAGGATCCCCATAAACTCAATTCAAACCTAAACTGAATGAGAAAAAAAAAACACAAGGAAAAACTTTCATGGATCCAAGAATTGTGTAGGCAGTTTCAGAACAGCTCTTAACTAATCCTACTATTTATTTATATAGATGCTGACCTGAGCTATAGCAGCAACAGCTAAATTTGAAAAAGGGGACTAGAGATGAAAAGAAGTCTCTTTGTTAAGTACTTGTCTCCTTAAATGATACTTATTCTTTCAACACATGGGCCATTTTTGTAGACAATTTGACAGCATGTATTAAAGGTTTATCATATGCTTTTCATTTTCCTTTAAAGAACTATGATATGGCACTCTTATATTCAGTGAAGACAAGTTTTTCTTCCAAAAGAATTATAACCTATCTTTTGAACAACTCTCTTTTGGCAGCATATTTTTTCTTCCTATTGGATATTCCTATTTTACTGCCCAGCCTGTATGGATTGTCCAGTCACTAACACGGGATGGTGTGGCTAGCACCTTTACTAATGACCAACAAATTATATGAAATCAAATGTAATAGCATTACATCCCCAACACAATCAGTTTAGGTTGAGCCATTTCTCCCACACAGGGCTATAAACCAGCTAGGTCTGTTGTATTACAGGCACTGATAAAGGCTGCTTATTTGATGAATGCCATTTTATTACTCATCTTCTATGAATCTTGCTTTCTCTCCTGCAGTGCTTTTTGTAAGAATTCCACTTCTCTTATCTGAAATCTCCATATGCATAAATAATAAGCTTCACTCTGATGCTACTACATGATTATCTGGTGTTCACATTTCCACTCCTGGGGTTATTAAAACTGCCTAGCTTAGGCTTCTTCAAGATTTCTAAGTCAAATTAGGCTTTACAGGCTAAAACTAGAGGCTGAAGTTGCTTAGGCAATGACAGAGAGAAACAGGTGACTCCGCAGAGGAGATTCAGTGCATCTCAGCCTGATACCTGAGGCAGACCTGGCCAAGAGCAGAGAAATTACAGAATGTCACTATGGGCAGCATTCACTATCAGAGCATTCATACCAACAGATTTAAGTGAATTGTGTATTTTTCACCTTATTCTTCAAAATCTATTAATAAAGTAAGCATGGAAAGAGAATTATTCTGAAAACTATAAATGGCACTGATGTTCCAAAGAAAGGTAGGGAGTACCACTGAAGCCTTGCTAGGCACTGCAATAAATTAGAAGCGATGACTCAAAACTCTCAAATGGCCATAAGAAAGCTTTAATGCAAAAACACTACTTCTATTATATGTTGCAAAAGAAACAAAAAAAAAATTCTCAATGAATGATTGACTCCAAAGAGTATAAACTAATTTAAAAACAAAATTCATGCTACTATATTTCAAAATCCTTCTTTTTTTTTCTTGAATGTTATGAACCACAGTATTTGAAAACGGGGTAATTTTGTTGCGTAAGCAGGCTTTCTTAAAGAACATTTCAATGACCCAGTTATGTCTCTGTTTTATTTTTGTAATATTTTTATATGAACTAGGATAAGACTGCAGTTAAACGCTGTTCTTCAATTTATTTTTCCATCTGCTTTTAGCTGCAGGATAGCATATTTTATCACATTTGATATACAGGGTCAAAGGAATAAAAAAATTAACCCTGTATTTTTGCATAAAATGTATAAATAAATTCTGATGGTGCAAGCTCAGCAAGTAGAATATTTTTACTACTTCTATCTTGTGATAATGTTTTTGTAATCACTTATATCTCAATCGCTAACAACTGAATGCCGTTTCCTATGTTATTAACACAGCTCTACAAATCACTGGGAAAAATCCAGGATCTGAGCAAAAGAGGATGAAAGGTCGCATTTTTAGAAGGTAATCTTTTCACACATACAAGAGGCAATAGGCCAAGTCACTTAGCTCTTCCTAGCTAATCAAACTGCACAATTTCAGCATAGTGGTTCTTTTTTAGATGTAGGTGGTGATAAAACGATCCTCGGCTTGGGAACACATCCAAGATACATACACACTCCCAAACACCTCCCCCTACTCACCCCACCTCCAGTTGATTTGAACACAGACATACTTATCAATACTTTTTAAGGTAGCAACCATGCTGATGGGGACAATTATGAAACAAGGGAGAGGTCACAGTAAATCCAACTTGGAGTATATGACCAAAGTTACGTGGGGAAAAACTAAACTAGTGTCAGCATCAAGCATCTGTTGCTGCTGGTGTGAGGACAAAGTGAGTGCCAGAACAAGGAGGCAGTTTTGTAGATCTACTGTTTGTCAAGTCGCCCACTGAAGCAAGCCTCGAAATCAGTGTGTGTACTGCGGCCATCTGTTTACTTTTCACTAGCAAAACTCTTGACTCTTACCATCTCTTTGAAGTCATGGTCAATGTCAAGAAACAGGTACAGTTCTGATGATCGTGCATGTTTTTTTAACTTGGCAGGGGGGAAAATAGGAAGGAGGAAGGAAAACAGAAGTATGTAATTAGTTTATTAAAAAAGAGGGGATTACAGGAAAAGGATCTTCATTTATTCAGATAATATTATGCCCCAAAGGGATTAAGCTATCAAGGTATCTTGAAAGCAACTAGTGAAAACAGGAAGACTAGTCTGCCACAAAATAATGATTTATTTACTCAGCTTTGTAACAGCTGCTGAATTGACCTGGACTTAAGAAACTTGTTGTTGATCTCTTCCCTCCGGTGACCAAAATTAGAATAGATCAAATGATCTATGATAAAGTGGAATTAAAAGCTCAAACACTCCTGAATCACTACTAAACCACCCACAAACACCACACTGCTAAGCTCAATTGCTGATTAGTTTCACTGAGCAAACTCCCCACAGAGAAAGCCACTGTCCATTTACCAGTGTTGTTCATGTACACATCTCCTGAATCTTCACCCATTTTAAGCCTCTCTTTTCTTAACAACTAACATATTCTTGCTCTAACCTGCACTATGCAATTTTGTTTACTTGTGTATCTTTTTGACTTTCTCTCTTTTTCACTCGTGTCGTAAATCTACTTGCATTTCCTCTCTCAGGAACCCCAAAAATTCCAATTGAGATTCTCCTTTGAAATTTCTTTCATATTTTTCTCTAATGTTCTGAAACTCAGAATTCTGAGATTTCCATTATTTTAATTTTTTTTTCTTTTCATCTGTCCCAGGTCTTAAAAGGGACTATTTAAGTGAGAACCCCAAAATATTACAAGTAAGGTACCATATGATTTCCAAATGTGGTCACATGGCTTACAGTGTGGGGTAACCTGAACTAATTTCATCAAAACATCTGAATATCCTTTGATAGAAGACATACTTACATTTCATACAGTACTCAAGAATTTAGGTAAACTGCTTCAGCAGTAGATATTGCCAAAGAATTGGGAAAATGTTCACATACTGGGTGAAGGTATATGGTATGACTTGTCCACACCTACAGAACTTGAAAAAACCTCAATTCCTTTCACATTTAAACACTTGCTGGAGAGATGCCTGTGTATGTATACAGGTTTGCATTTTGGAAGCACCAATGAACAAATGGATATGCTGGGTTTTTCAGCCATTGAAATTTGAAAATGAATTCTGTGCAGAAGCTAACATTTTTACAGTTGAATCAGGTCTTTCACCTCTGAAACAACTGCAGTACTCTTTGCAGATAAAAGAGATATTGCTCCTGAAAAATCCTATGCACAACATTTAGGAAAAAAAAGAAAAAAAAACTGATGCAAGCTTACTGTCAAGTGCATAGTATAGAGGCTATAACTTTGGAGAAATACAAGGTGTATTACAACTTCCTCTAAAAAAAAGAATGCACCTTTTGGAATTGTTGTTTAAGTTCGATATTTCCATATAGAGAGCAATCACTAAAATTAGTGAAATGTTTCAAACTTCTTATTCCACAGAATAACCTGACGAAAGCAGACCACTCACTAATAAAGTGCAACTTAATAAATCATGTGAAATCTTATTTTGTTCAAACCCTTACTAACTCCTAGCACCATCTGTTACCATCAAAACTATATGACAAGATATGATATATAATTAATAGGTAAACAACAATCTAATTAAAATGGACAAATACTCCATGTTCCTGCCATTTGGGAGCTCTAATTACAGACTAAATTTTAAGCTTGAATTAAATATTTAAGCTGGAAAATTAACTTTCCTTCTCGAGCCTTGAATACATTAATACAGATATGTGAAGCGACTTCCTGATGGGAACTTAAACATGTAATTTAGTTTCATCAAAGCAGTTACTAATTGTTAAGCAGCAGTACCTTACCATATGTACACAATAGCTATTTAGAGCCGAAAAGGTGGTTTTAAAGTACCCCTCTGCAACCCTTTTCTGACATAAATATAAAATGTATATACAGCACAACAGTTTACACTACACACTGAAAATAAATTACATAGAGACTTCAGCTTTCAAACAGGTCTTAGCATGCATAAGTCTGAACAGATAAACAAATGTGTATTTTTGCTGCTGAAGAAACTGAAGAATGTCTAGAAAAGTTAAGATATTTTTACATTCTACTTACAGAATTTTGAACTTTAGAGTAAAAACATGCAATTTGCCTGAGCCATCTAGCAAAACAAAATGCTGAAAAAAACAGGTGTTTCTTCTAACTTAATAAGATGATCCAGATTTTCTTAAATACTCTATCAAAAGGAGAAAAATAGTAATGAAACTGAGAACAGAATTACACAAAACATTGTTAAAAAGGTTCCAAGCATGTAAGTGATTAGAATTTACCTAATATTATTGTAGCACAGTAGATAATATTGTACTAGGAATTTTGAGTATTTGCATTCTGACAAGGAATTGGATTCTAGGTGCTTAGCATTGCCCACCAGTCAACAACAGACTTCACTGTTTTAGGAAAAAACCCAACACACCATCATTCTTTATGTAAACCACAATGATTTTTCAAATAATGCTGAGCTGAACTACCCTGCAAAGCATTTCCCTCATCTTATGGATACAGTTTGAGGCACTTGGATGCTAGGTGACACCCACAACCATATGTCAAGGTTCCAATGGTGTAAAATACTCCATGTATATGGAACACTATGCTTTCCTGTGTTCACATGGAACTCTTTTAGGCAGGCACACAAAGATTTCAGCATGGTTTCAATCAAGACTTGGCTCTTACATACTCATATGGCCTGAGTCTGTGACATATGAGAAACAAGAACCCTGATTTCTTATCTTCAGTATTCTCTTCTAAATGTTAATATTCTCCATCCACACAACAAATACACATTTGACTTGCTTTAATTTAGATTCAACTGCAGAACAGCAGGACATGATGTTAAGAGACATGGTGCATTTATCTTTTTAAATACCCTTGAGATGGTATGTTACTTCCAACAGTGAGGAACAGAACATAAAGAAGCTTCATCCATTCATCTAGCCTTAAGAATTTTGAATTTTGGCATAAATACAGATGACAAATGAATTACTGAGCCATGACTTCATCAACAGATTCAAGTGACATCAAAACCAAACCTCTAATAGTTTGTGATGTCATGGCAAGGCCTCAAGGGATTTCTTGTTCCATTATTCAGAAGAACATGGCAGCTTCTCAATTTATGTAGTTAACGGACAGAAGACCCAGAATGTGCTTTAGGACCTACTCTGTTTCTATGACTCCCTCACTGCTGACCTTTGTCCCATTCCTACAATACAGATATAATTTTACTCTTCCTATGTGATAGAAGTACGCTGGCAGTTTACAATAATCAAGCTGATATTTTCAGTTACACAAACTTGGATGCTGCTCTTTCTGCAGAGTTTTTAGACTGTCTTAAATATTGCAAAGCAAATTATTTTAACAATATCCATGTTTTTACCATATTTTCATAATACAGTCTGTGAACCTATTTTAAAATGATTAAATAATTCGTAGTAATAAAAGAATAAAAAATTGCTGAAGAAAAAAGACTAAAATGCTGACTTGAAACTTAGGTATTGTAAATCTCTCTTAGAGCCATACTTATATGAATTTCAGCCATGTCTCACCATCCATCACTTCCTTTTTGTTTTTATCGCCATGAGTAATCTTGAGCTACTCAAGCCTACTGCTCACACTCCAATCCATATTTTCCAAGTTAGTAGAGTCATTGTTATACAGAGTCACAGTGATAAAACACTCTGCACAACACACATCCACTTTTGTGCTACTGGGTGCTGAAAGTAAGCATGGACTCCTCTAGCCATGTGCACTTAATTCCTTTGGCCAAGCCAACTGGATGGGAACACTGCACGATTCTGTTGTTTCCAGGTGGGAACACTGAACAGCTCTGGTGTGAGCAGAAAAGGACAGTTTTTCTCCCAAGCCCAAGCAAGGAATGAAATCCATATACCAAATGAAGATTCTGCTTGTGCTGGACACAAGAAAGGACAAAGATATGCTCTGCTACCTTGCAGCCATTAAAACCTGCCTTCTTTTAATTCTATTAGGTTATGTTTTGAACCACACTCCGATTGCAGGGAAAGACGGCTGCTAGGCAAAACCACATACCAAGTTCTGGGGAGCACTATCATTCCTCTGCACTCCAAGATACAGTCGTACTCTTTCCAGGCCTATTTATAGACCATATTGTACCGTACATGTGCCATGGATCCTAATGTGAGGAAAATTATATAGATATTCAAAGCATGACATATTGATTCAACATATTGAACGGATTGTTTTTTCCTCTATTTATTTAAATGATTATAATAGTTTATAGTGAGCTTAGCCCTTGAGACAGATGGTTGTAAACTCAAAATTTAAGTTTTAAATAACTGTATTAACATGAAGTAAATGATTTTATCCACCATCCTCATTAGAAGAATGAATTTATCTTAACACAGTCTTTAACCCTCTCCTGAGTTGTTTGTGACTATTTACCAAAGAAAGTGAACTTTGCAGCTCATTGACTGGTGTTTTAAAATGTGTCTCATCAAAATGTGTCTGATAACCACAGATTTTTTTACACTGTGTTGGGCAAAAGTAACCTTGGGTTTAGGGTGAAGAAGGGAACTCTACCATTATCCATTTTGAAAAGAGTCTTATATTTTAAGTCTACAGTTTACATCTCTATTTTTTTCCAAGTGAAAATGTCTAAATTACCAGAAACAAAAGCATAAAGTAAAAACCTCTGTCCATAATTCATGCAAGCAAATAAAAGTTTTCCCTTAAAAGACTACAGCACTACAAGATTTATGCCTGTAAAAATACTTAATTATATTTATTGTACAAGAGCTTTATTCCTTTCCATATCCCAATTTTATGAGTATCTCCTTTGTCCTTTCCCTTTTAGCCTTCTGTCATTGTACCTAATGCTGACATCTGGGATTCACTCCTGAACAAAGTCAAAGGAGAAGAGAGAATTTTGCCACTCACTCAGTATTTAAATATGATAACTAAACTTCATGACAGCAACTCTATTTGCATAATTAAAAAAAACATGCATTGATAAATGTGTGACCCATCCAAGCCTGATGATCAGTCAGAACTTTGTACAAACCAGGAAGAGTTGCACTGGGTACTTCTACAAGACTCACAACAGGTGGATCTATGTCAGGAAGTGGCAACTGCTCAGTGTGGGTTGACAGGTAGAATGAAATAGTTAATCCTGAAGACCAAGATTCAAGTAAAACGTCTTTTAAGGGAGTTTATTTTGAACTGGTCACATTCAGGACCAAAACCCCCCTAGCAGCTATTACATAAGAAGTCCACTTACACACTGATGGTGTGCAACTTCCAAGTAAGCTTAATCCAAAAGAAATCCATTTTCCCAATGCTGGCACAACTCTGCAATATGAAGACAAGCACAGTGGGGACAATATGCTTCAAAGATACACTCCTGATCCACACCAAAAGGCTAACCTAGGACCACACTAGGAAAATCAAACATGCCTTCAATTATATTGTTTACTTAAGGGTGCACATAAAGGCCCAGTAAAAATGCTCAAATAATAGTAAGTCAGGAAGCTTACGTGCATGCATTTTAGGCTGCTGTTTTTAGTGAGTAAAAACTACAAAAAATAAATGCTAAAAAATAATGTTAATGAAATAAAATTGAGACATTTTGTAAATGTGAGACCTTTTTTTTAGCATTTAAAGGCACTTAATAGGGTAATTGTGTATTTCAGAATAATTTTGAAGAATTTTTCCTGTTAAACTAATACACCAAATTTGAAATTTTTTAGTGAAATGACTGTTCCACTATGTAAGATAACAGAAGAAACAGCAGAAAACTCACAGTGAACAGCTATTAAAAAAATTAAGGTTATGTGCTATCCTATTATTTTTGAAGTTCCTCTATTTTTGTATAAGTAATCTTAAGGATGTCATGTCAGTTAGTTTCAAGTATCCTTCCTAGGATTTTTCCCAATTCCCAGTAGAGGTCAAATTCTTGGGCAAAGACATACAGTCTGACAAGCTCTCAAAAGCAGCATCACTACAATGCACATTTAGACCCACACCTGAGCGAAGAAGATGGAGACCTCCATTTTAAGGCTTAACAAGTGCTTCTTAGCATTACTCGGTATTCTTCCATTATCTATTTTTTCTTATTACAGTGAGGCAGAATTTGTAAAGCCAGAGAGTTGTTACCAGGAATAACTGCTCACTTGGGATGGACTCTTTTTACATCCTGCTTACCTCCTTCGATTTCAAGAGCCTGATATGAAAGTCTTAATCATAAGTCACTTAATTCAGCATTTTTGGTAATTATTTAGGAGTTTCCTAACAGAGAATAAAGATCTTTAGATATACAGACTCCTGACAATTCAGAAATTAGTGTATTCCAGTACTATGCAATAGCCTCGAGTTCCACACTGGTTAGAGAAACTTGGCCAATAACACTGTTGAATTAGGTTACATGTTTAATTAAATATTTAAAAGAAATAATACAATAGTAAATAAAAATCTGAACCATTTGCCATAAAGAAATAAATTCTTTCAAAAGGCTACTAAAAATTCTTCATAGAAATTATTATTAATAATAAACTATTTGGCTAAAGGACTAAACATTGTTATGAATCACAAAATAAGTGACACAAAATGAAGTGCAAAATATTGAAGAAAGAAGAAGAAATAGATACACAAAAATGATATTGTACATGAATTGCTTTTGGGTGCAATTATCTTCCTCACATGTTAATATAATTTTGGCATCTTATTATATGTCTTATCCCACAGGGAATTTTAATTCAGAAGCACAATTATCAATAAACTTGTCTCACAAAAAATACCAGTCTCACCTCCTAGTATGATTTTCTACAGCTCTCTTCTGTGAAGGAAGAGAAGTTTAAAGTATATGTGCTTCCTATGAGGGCAAATATTTCTCTAGTTTACTATGTTAACACGATTTATAACAGCCTTCTATCATATGGTGTCACTCAGAACACGCAACACCTGTTTCATATTGATTAAAAAGCATTTTAAAACATTTTATCACATTTTAAAATACAGCCTGCATGTTCAGCTCTATTTTCTGATACATACAAATACAACAGATATTAAGCATGGAAGGTATCATGAGGAGATCGTAAAACAAATACTTTGGCCAAAACCACAGGGCATTCTATGCCTTCAATCAAACCACAGCAATTAATATGAAATTCTAAATACAGAATATAATGCCACATAAATAGTATAACAGCCAAGTCCTGTCTAAGAAGCCATATGTTTTTTCCCATTGTTCAAAAAAAGGAGATGACTTCCCGTCACTTATGTTTCTGATTAGCAAGGTGATTTATGCCACAATCACTAAAAATGCCAGCAAGTGAATGAGAAAATGCATAGTGACTGCACCAGATGTGCACAATAAACAGGAATCCCATTGTAATCTCTGGTACTTAGTTTATATGAAGGTAATGTAAGAAACACTCTTGGATATGGCAAAGTCACTCTTTTTTTACATTTGACTATAAATGATATGAAATAAATTGTGTGTTTTATACTTTATGGCATGCATACATTGATAAATTAGGTACAGTTTTGTATCCCAACTTATCTACAAGACAAACCTGGCTAAGATCATGGGGATTAATTGCTTCAGAAGTGTGAAATGCAGCTTTTCCATTCTTTTCTGCACACTCAGTGAAGAAACAATGATTAATCACTGTTTAACTATTCTCCTGAGGATCTACGAGATTGCCAAAGCAGGACTTATCCTCATAAATCCAAAAAACACAGGTTTAGATTTGTTGCCAGCAACTGAAAGAACATGAACTCAGAGCCATTCGTTATCAGATTAAAATAATGTCAAGGCTTTAGAACCCCCTACCAGAGCAAAATTCTTTTTAATTTGCACCTAACAATGGGAATTGGAGTATCAAACCAGATTTAAGAAAAATATATGTATTTGTATATATGAACATGTCTCCTATTATCAGAAGTACAACATCCTGATAATATAGCCACTTCCATTAATCCAGCATAAGAGAAGCAGCACCGTTAAGAAATGTTTCCATTGATATTAAGTCTCAGTAAATAAAAAAAAAAAAAAAAACAAAAAACTCAGTTAAAATTACATCCATTTCACTTGTCTGCAACAAATCCTACTTATGTGTATAAATACTTTTTTTAAATGTCTGAGAATTTGTTTAGACATCTCAACTTTTTGATAGAGGACTGTACTCATAACAGAGCTTAACATTTTTCTAACCACTTTATTATCAACTTTCAATAAAATTCACTGTGTTTAATATGGAATTCACTATGCAAACAGATCACATTATCAAATGAGAAATGCAAAAATTACCTGTTTAAAACTTTCTCCATTTAAAGAAGGTATTCATAAAAATGTAAAATTTATCATGGAAATAACAGACAGTGCTGCACAGACTCTGGCTGTATACAACAGCATCAGAGGATTGACAGCCTTTTCTAAAAAGTTCCAGTTTAAGAATTTGAATATCTATTTCTGCCTTTAAAGAAACAATAACTGATGTCAACGCTGTCTAAAGATTCCACCAGGAAAAAAAACCAAAAGAAAATCAAACCAGAAAAAGCCCACCACATTTAAATTATTGTAGTATTAGCAAAGAAAAGATCATTTAATCATTCAAAAATGCTACGTCAGTAACAGGTAATCTGATGTGGGAGAGAGGAATCCATGTCAGAGTTCCCAAGTGCCTGGGAACCAGTCAGCAGGTAAAGCCTGTTGCTGGCCAGTGGCTCTGGCCTGCATCTGTCCCCACTGGCCAGATCCCTGTACTGCTCAGTTACCTCCCATATCCCCAGCTGCTCCCATTCCCCCATCACACTGGGGATTTTTCCCCAAAACAAGCTAATGTTGATAAGGTCTCCTACTTGGCTGTAGGCAAAGTCTAAGAACGACCTGGTGGATGCTGAAAACCTCTGTAACTTGACCCCGCTGTCCTGCTGCAGGGAGGGGTACCTGCAACACCCTGCAATGCCACCCTGGGGACAGGGCCATCACTTTGCATTACACACCTCACAGATGTAGCGAGCTTAGCCATGGAAATTGGGGTGCTCGAATTTTAATACTGTACTGTAAGAGCCATTAGCTACAGAAAATCCACACTAAGGAAGGGATGAATTTCTTAATGTTATTTCTATAAACATTACGACAATGACCCAGAAGTTACCATGAAAGGACAAACCTTCTCTGGGTAACAATGGCTTCAATGCAAGGATAACCACAAAGGAAGAAATTGAGTTTGATGAAAACACTGTAAGCACACTGCACAGGCAGAGAGGCTGTCTAACTACATGAGCAACACATACTCATCTCGAGCACCTTTTGCTTGCAGTATGTAAGGATTTTCTGACATTTCTCCAAGTTTCACAAACTGAGAAACCTTGAATGAGTCCCAGGCTAGTGGACGTGTTTACAAGCTT
Source organism: Lanius collurio (assembly GCA_020086605.1). Taxonomy (NCBI): domain Eukaryota; kingdom Metazoa; phylum Chordata; class Aves; order Passeriformes; family Laniidae; genus Lanius; species Lanius collurio. Next base: position 8,602,001 of record JACBWW010000012.1, read on the forward strand.
GTATCCTTCTCAGAGACAACTGAAAGGTAAATTTATAAACTCATCAAATTTACTTAGAAACTTCAGGCACTAACGAAAATGCTTCACTGGCATTTCATCTCCTTCTTCAGATCATTTCCTGGGGAGGACCAGTATCCTCAATCAAATCCCACAGTACAACTAATATCCACTCCTGTTTGTAAAGCACTTCAAGATTTCCAAGTACAAATATTAACCAGCTTGTGTTTACTAGGATTTCCACACTTAAGTAGCCCAATTTATACTTTTTCCAAGAAACATTTGAAAAATATTGTTCTACTGTTATTATCTACTTTCTGAGGTTGAGGAACGCTGTGGAAAGACAAAATCAAGTGTGCAATGTATCCCTTGCTCACAGCAAGAAAATAATTCACTGCTAACTTGGTCATTAAACAGAAGTCTTTACGAACTCATACATATTGTGATTAACTGCTCACAGAAGTGTTTTTACCTGCAGTTTTTAACCTTATTTACCAAATTGAGGTATTGAAAACTATTCTTCCACCTTCTCTCCAGATATGCAACTCCCAGTACCTAACTGGGAGGAGTGGAACTTTAGAATTATTGTGATGTTTGTATTTTCTGCATTATTAGTTTTAGGTTTACTTTAAATATGTTCCACAATGCACTGGAATGTGTTATCTCCCATATTAAGTATGCAGTGTGAGTGAGGGGGAGAAAATACCTGAAAATAAGGATATTCAAGAGTTATGGATCCTGGTGCTATCAGAGTGATTTAAAAACATGGATTAAGATTTTACTTTGCAGATTGTACTTTTACACTTTTAATGTGTATTATTTTTTAATTATAGGCACAGTGTATTTCTGAAAAATTTCTTACTGAACAATTATAAGCATGTATGGAAAATCAGATTACGTATTAAAGAAAGTGCCTGATGCATCTGCCTATGTAACTCTTACTGTATTATTCATAGAAAGAGGAACATTTTTACCTACCTTCAACCATTTTTTTCTTGCTATTCAACTACTGTAATAACTTTCCTTCCTGCTGCATTAGTCATCAAAATATTAAAGGTGCAGAGAAACCAGGAATATATAAAATTACAGAACTGTTTATGGAAACATATATTGCTTGAAAAATTCCTCCAGATATTTTTGTAGCAAATCAAGAAAAATAATGTATGTTCTGCTCGTCAATGATACTCACCATCACCTGCTGCAACAGTACATGGTCACTTCAATATCTATTTTAAGAGTACTCTTGGCAAGGTTGCTCCTGTGAGACATTCAAATTGCAATAACAATACACTTTTTTCCCCGTCTCATTTTCATTCAGCTAATGAATACAAACAATTTCCACTACTCCTCACTCCAGCTGGACTTCCAAAAGTTCTTGCACCTGAGCCGTCAATGCTTACAATGCACCAGGTGAAAAAATGCTCTACAATGTCTCCCCAGTAATACCATCAACTACTGTTAAGGCAGTAACACCATCCTGGGCTTTCCTGCATTTATTTCCCTTAATTCAGTGAATTCCCCAGTCTCTTGTTTTTCAGCCCTGCATACATATGTGCTAATCCTCAGGATCTCTAAAAATTTCAGGATTAAATCATTCCTTACAATCCTTTTTCCTTGGACATGAAGCAACTTTCTCCAGCAACAAAAAAACATTCCTCTATATTCCTCTTCTGGACAAATCTCAGACTACAGAACCAGCTTCCATAGGAAAACATTTTAAGCATCAAGTTTCATTGCTTTCCATATCACTTATTGGCACTTTCTCTCCCTACCACGCATAACTTGCATACAGATATATATGCACACAAAAGAGACACCAAGATACTGCTGCACAGATATTACTACTCCCTTGAATAAAAATGAAAAAGCCAAAGTATTAAAAACACTTAATAGAAGAATGTTTGGCAAAAAGCTCCTTTTAAGCGACAACACAGAAACAGAAGCTCACATATTAGCTGCTAAAGCAGTCCCTCTGACGACCCCCACCTTTGGGACTTAGGTTTGCACTACGACCTCTTAGTGATGTTGCACAAACTCAGCTTTCACAGGGACCACTGCTGCATCAAACCACCCCTCAGAATCACCCCTAGCTCTTTGCAAGTGACAACTAGTACTGAGTGCTTCAGAGCATCTTTTCAGCAACACAGGCTGCAGCATCACCTTTATCAATGGGAATCAAAGGGAGTATTTATCTCTGTTGAATACAATAAGTACTACAGCCTAAAGTTGCTGAACGCTACGTCTGCTCTCCCACACATCTTGTCAACCAAAGCAGAGTTTTCTATGACAAGATTTTTTTTTTTTTTGGTACACCAGACAGAGATCTCTCAAAAGCCAATCAGAAATCATGAAACAAATTCACAACAAAAACTAAGTTATAGCCAAAAGCCTTACTACCTTCTGTTTCAAACACAAGGAACATTCCTACAATTCGGCATCATCTAGCATTGACAGATGGACGCACATACCTACAAAAATCATAGCCTTCCCAGAGAAGTGAATGAGAGAGAACTTCCCCATATAAAAATTCTAGGCATATTAATGAGTATGAATAAATAGGGATATAGTATTAAAGCCAGTCATCCTAAGAAATATTGCTGGGTTGGAAAATATCTTGATATGTATTAACTAGGGTAAGAAAAAAACTGTACAAAAAGAATCACAAGAAATGCAAATGCTCACTGTAATACAAACAATATCATCTTTATTACTACAATTGGATTTGTGAAAATGAAACATTTATATATATGTGTATGTATACACGTGCTTTTTTTTTTAGATCAGAGACATTTTTTCTCAAGTGTTTAGCATGCTAATGCTCATAATAATGAGAAAACTCTGAAATATAAATCAACTTGGGTAAAACCAAAATATATAAAAAATTGGGAAAGCCTGCGATGTTTTCTAACTATTTGGCTATTCAAAAAGGGTTATATTATAATAATCAAGTTATAACAGAATACAAACTTCAATGTTTTGTTCATATCACAACTTACAATAAAAAGTGATTACAGAACTATTTGAAAGTCAAAATATCTTAAGAGCATTATGTATCGTATCTTTTGACTCAGAAGGCTCTATAATTTCCATCTACTGGTCTCACATTTCATCCTTATCTTTGTCTTTATCCTTTCTCTTTACAGAATTCTAAACAGAAGAGCAATGATGCAGAGGAGGCTGAATGCAAACTTTAGCATCATTAATGATCCACATGTTTTACCACAGATCCAGAGAACTAGCTGGCCACAGCAGAACAAGAATACCCAGGTCTAACTGTATCTGGACAGTAATGAACACAGACAAAAACAAATGGCACTTCTAGGGCCCACAGAGTTAATAGACCATATTTAACTTAGAAACAAAGTGATGTCATCATTTCTTTCACAAACTTTTCCTAATTACTTTTTATTGTTATTCACTGATGCCTAAATAGTAGCACAGATTCTTGGAAAGTCTGGTTCTGGTTATGTTAGGTTGTGGTTTTCAAAAGCAAAGCAGTTGCTTTCTTAATTTCTTTCAGAATCTGGAAAGAAGGTCACTAGGCTAAGGAATAGCAGAAAATGCTACATGAATGAACCACTGCTTACTGGCAGGAAAGGAGTTTCACTATAATCTATGGCCAAATAAAATTTCAGTAGCCATATATTTTTACTGAAGCAGAAATCACAGTAGCTCATAATACTTGTGGAAATGCACTTGAATTGCATATATCCAGCCCACATCTAACTACAAGGATGGCTGAATGCAGAAGTATTGCTCCCTCCCAGTATCACAAAGATAATGGATGGTTACTATTTTGAGCTGGAATTACAATTTTGACATTATTATTCTATTAATGTTGGCAACAGTAAGAGCATCGGGGTACAATGACCACAGGTTTTTACTTCAGCTGACTGTGAAAAAAAACCTGGACATTTCCACCAAAGCCAGAACCCATGCAAGTGCACAAATGAGTTACTTCCTTAAAATGACCAGGGCAGAAATGGCATGGATGTATTCTAACAGGTGTGGGCTCAGAGGTTGAGGATACTCTTATTCCATTATTAAGTAACAATAAAAGAAGTATCTTCTGGGGGAAAAGAATCATCAGTATGTGCTGCCTGCTCATGAAAACATGTAAGTCTAACAAAGGAAAGGAAACAATATCTCAGAGAAAAATGGTGGCTGAAACAGGCTTAGAAGTCACCACTACTACTAGTTTGAGACTGAATACTGAAGTTTCCAAAGTAGTTTTTTTCCTGAAAATTTAAGATATACAGCCAGAACCATTTTACTCCTTTTTATACAATTTCCTTTTGTCCCCATGAGATCTGACTCTTCCAATGTGAATGAATACATGTGCGGTGAAGGATTAACACATCACTGATTTTTTTTCTTGTTTAAATAATCCTGTGTAGGCAACACAATTTATTGGTATAAAGTAGGATTTATGGTAATATATTTTCTCTTCAAGACATAAATAAGATTTCTTAATAGTTGTCTGTAATTCATTTTCTTACAGTACCACATTCTCATACATTTACTAGCATAATGCATCTGCTAGAACAGCAATTGCGTACCCTGAACACTGTTTTAAAAAGTCTTCAATACTAACAATCCAATCTGCTAGAATCTTCCACAATTCATTGTCTACATTTTGCAGCCTTTTACCTGCCTACAGCATTTGCTGGATTTTACAAAAAAAAAAAAAAAAAAGAAAAGAAAAAAAATTAAATTTACAAAACAGAAACATACAAAGTTTCAAAGAATATGAAAGCTATCAAACGAGAAAAGTAGAATGTTATACTGAAATAATTATATGAAAATGTACAGAAGGCTACAGGTCTTTATTTTTCAACATTTCCCCTTACTTCATGTTATATTGCCTTCATTTTCTGAGAAGTTAACTTTTCAGTCTCTGGTGGTGATAATTAGAAAACGAACTGCACATATGTCTGTTTTTTTAACGTGGACAGAAATTATGTAATTATTCAAATTATATCAGAATTTATATTCAGAAAATTGGTTGTCAGTCAGAAGTGTCTTCTTTATAAAATGACAAAATGACTCCACTAAGAGCAGATGAATTCTAGCATGAATATCCACTTACAAAATTCTCTGTTCTGTTAACATGTTCTCAACATTTTAGTTGTCTCTGCTGGAGTATCTTCTACTAGAAAGTCTTGGGAATTTTTTTCCCACTGCAGAGGAGCTAAGAGAAATAAAGAGATCAGAATAAAGAATGGGGCATGTGAGAACATAAAGGACTTAAATTGTAAAACTTCTGCTGCCTAATACAATATCAATATGCAGAGAAAAATGTTTTGCATATATGTAATGCTAGTTACCTGAAATACTCCCCATGAGTCTTACGATATGACCGATTCTTTTGGCAGCATCTTTTCGAGGAACCTTCTTTCAGGAGCTCAATGGACAGTAGAACAGAGAGAAACACCCACAAAGACAGGTGATATTCAGAAGACCTATCTAAGGAGTCATTTTTCTACTACTATCCATGTAGCAGTTGCATAAATGTTCCAGATACACACATACACATATACATGCACGGATAAAAGTTATTGTCAGTGTATAAGTTACTACTATCCTGAGACTGAAATAATTTATGTAACATCTGTTTTCATATTTTTTCTAATTTTTTCTAATTAACATGCATATTTAATGCATAAATGCTCAGACCACCTATTTTTCTGCTGATTTTTTCTCTTTCCTAAGTCATGTGCTCCTGTGGGGTGCTCAGTATAGATGAAGCATTAAATTTGTTTGGAGGAATAGCAGGTTCATAGTAAAGAAAATACTTCAGACTATCTAAAATAAGAAAATATGCTAAGTAAAGAATCCAAAAAATCAGCTACAATGGCTTAAAATATAAAAATAAAGGGACTTTCCAAAAAAATCTAGTCTTCCACTCATGAATCAAAAGTGGAATGTCACTGACACTCCCACCCCTGCCCAAGATATGCCAGGAGTTTAGCCTCTAAGATTTCAGCATTTCTACTTTCAGCTTGTACTAAAAAGCAGGGAGGAAAACACTGAGCCTGTGCAAATCAAATTTTAGTGATGTAAGATGCCACAGCTATGCAGGGTTTTTTTCCACTTCTCATTGTCTATACTTAAAATATTCACTTGACACTAAAGCACTGAAAGTTATCTATATCAGGTACAGATTTTAAAACACAGCAAATGTTGCTATTACATTGTGCTGTTCACATAGTATCAAATTGTTAAAGCTGAGTTCAAAATTCAAAATCATGAGAAGACAATAAATTCAGTGGAGTAGAAATAATTTATCCCATTACATTTACAGGACTAAGTGGAAAAAAGTGTATGTTTAATACAGTCGAGATCTTTCTTAGTAGGCCTTAGAACTGTGAATATGTTTTAGTCCATTTTCCTCCTCCTATCTTGTCAAAAATCTAAAATGAAGAGCAATAAAAGCAAACACCATCTTTTCTGTATATACTCTATATAAACACTGCTAGCTGTATACCATCTACATTTGTGAGAAGTTAAAAGACATAGTGCAATTCAAAACATAAAAAGAGGTGGGAAGGGAAGATCTTTGCTGTTTTGCTATTCATGGCAGAAGTCTACTCATCCCTACAGACAGCATGGCCATCCTGTCCAAGCCTAAAGCTACCCATTTTTGTCCTCCTGGGTCTGAAAGTCTTTCTCTCATGCCTGAACTTCAGGCATTCCTGCACTCATTCCTCTTTAAACACTGTGAAGAGAGACATATTCCTTACTTGCCAGCTCACCAGTAAGAAGAAGATATGATCATTGCCTATCACCATTAGCTTTAACTATCTTAGCACCTTCTCTCTTCAGGTTTCATGAGGTGCAAAGTTAGGAAGACAGCCACAGTACTGTCTGGCAGGTGATCTAAGAAGCAGCCCAAAAAAGTGCTGCACTTCCCACCTTTAAGCAACCTGTTCTTGAACTGATGGGAATGGCACTGCAGTTAAATGCAGGAGGCATTCATCTTCTCGTTAGTCCCTTTGCAACCTCAGGCACATACAAATTTCATAACGGTAACCTTCTCAATTTCTATGAAAGGGAACAATCAGTCTTTATGTTCCCAAATCAGAGGATGGACATGTTAAATTTCTTTTGAACACTCTTACACAATAACCAACTTCTAGCTGAAATTGCAATCCTCTCAGAGTACAATAAAAATTAGGAATATGAACTCTCCATTCATACCTGAATAGTAATTTGACACATTTTAATATCACAACTAAACAAAGTGCACCTGATGAATATATAAATACTGCAATCTCTTGACTACAGTTATTACAGGTGGGGTAGGCTTCAATGAAACTGAAACCTGGGTCTTTGCCATGGAAGAGCTTAGCAGCATACATTCTGTGAGCAAAGTAGGACATTCAATACAGCCAAAATCTCTGCAATGCTCCTATTTCCTCAGCATTCTGTTGATATCATCCAAACTGAAGCACTCTTCAGCTCTTTTGAGCTTTCCAAGCATCTTTCCTCACCTTTGCATGTTTTTAACACAAAAAAAAATGTTTATCAGCTTGAATACTTACAAATGTCGATTAGAAAGAAGTGTAAACTGGGATTAATTAATGCATCAAAATCCAACATTAATTCTCACAATCTTGCTCCAGTTATAAATCACCCCCTTGCTGGAAATTCCTCATTTGGCTGGTCAGATTGCTTCTTTAGTGAATACCTTCTTCACCAATGCCAAAGGCCTTGTCCTCCCTTTCCAATCCTGCCCCTCTTATTTTGGTGAAATACATGACTTGTACTTTAGATTTTAACAGTAAATTCTGAACTAAAACTTCATTAGCTTTGAAAATAACTGAGTTACTCAACTGTTACCATGAATGCATCTTAATTCTTTCAGGTGATCCAACACTTACAGTTCCTATTGTAACTATCATTAATATTAATCTGCTTATTAACTAAAAAGGCATACTGAAGACAGCTTCCTAGAAACCTGCTGACTTTTACCTTTGCCAATTCTGGCAGGCCAGGAGCACAGGCTCACAAAAAAATGGAAATGCAAAAGGCATCCAAAAATGCACTCCTAATAAGAGAGGATGGGGTCAACATGAAGTCCTTAAATATACAGCTGCAGCATCTCTTGTACATAACTTTCTTTTTAAGTACTTGTCACCCTCACTGAGCTCTCTGAAATGCAGAACAGCAATCTGACTACTACACCCCATAGGTGCAATCACTCTGATAACGCTTGCATAAACTAATAGAGCTACATTTCAGAAACACAATTTTCATTGACCGGGAATCAAGTCCAAACCAACAATTTGTATCTTATTAAGAAATTTCTGACTATCAATTTTGCTCAATTTTCTCTGTCAGTTAAATTTATAACCCTCAGGTTAGAGATTTGAGGATAACAGCATTAAAAAAAAGGCTGAAAAACCTTCAGTTTTGCTGGTATTAGCATTGACAAATGCTCAACAAACCACTGTATTCATTTGCCTAGTGAAGACTGCCTATAGAACTAGCTGGGAAAGGTGATCAAAACAGTCACAAAGTTTTTTCTATGGAAATAAGCTCATATATATCCTCACAAATTATGAGACCAATCTACAAAATATTTTGTAGATATAAACATACAAAACATCTGTAAAGTGAAATTAAGTTTCCAAAGCATATCAGCTGTGAGTGAGTAACAAGATTCAGGAATATCAGGTTAAAAGGCACCAAGCCACTTTGATTATATCCAGTATATTAACAAAGAGCTATCATCCCATCTATTTACTACCTTTGCATGAAACTGTGGACCACAAAGCACCAATTACAGAAAGAAGTACCACTACATGTTGTGCTTCACCAAGGCTTGACTTGAATTTTGGTCACTGCAATTGGGGTATATCAGGTTTGCAAGTGGATACACGAAACCGGTGCATTTAATGCGTGACTTCATGACCAGGCAATCAAAGACATTCACAGTGTAAACAGAACCTGCTTGAATAAGGTTGGCATGTTTCCAGCTCTTGAAGCAGCATTAGCATCTTCTTATCAGGTGTTTGAAGTAGTCGTGGATGTACAAATAAAAAGGAGGCCTGAACAAAATGTTTACCTTTCAACTACAGTAGTTTAAAACATCTGCTAAAGGAATTAAGATCGGTAGAGGAAAACCACTCTCGTAAAAGACTGTCTTTATTGCTTTCTGTCTTCTCTTCATGGTCACCTGAACTTCTGGACTTGCAAGAAATGCCAATATATTTGTCCTTCTGATTCCCAGACACACCTAATGAACTGCTTATAGACCCTTGTACATCATTCTCTCCTAGATGCACATCTCTTCCTACTCTGGACACTAAATTTATAAGCATCACGATTTTTCTGGTGACTCTAAATCCTTCATCATGGCCAAGTCACATTGGAGATTTTCTGCCTTCATCAGCAAACCAGAATCCCACTAAATGTAAGACAAGTAAAATTTACCTACTCGCATGAACAATGGATGACAACATAGAGTAGGAGAACCTAATTCTTCAGTAAATCAGAAGAGAAACACACAACAATCATGCCTTATCTAGAAAGATGGAGAATAGGTCTGTAGCTTTGAATGTCCAGCCCTTTAAGTTGTGAAGTGCAGGAGAAGGATCTTAAACTTGATGCTGGTATAAAGTTACACAAACTCTGTGTAATGCCATATTCATACAGGAAGGATGACCTGCACTGACCACACTACTGTCAGATACCTGATAGATTTAACTTGCTACCACTGTCAGAATTTTTGTTTTCCTAAATTCCACTTCTCAAAATTAATTAATTGAAAGCATTAATTAATTAATGCTTCTGATATACTAAACATCTTCAACCTAACTCACTTGATAATGGTTTGTTTTCTACCTGCTGTATTTTTGAAGCACATCAAGAAAGAAGCAATAAAACCTTTGAATGCACATGGGAATGGTCTCTTCCTATGCAGTCTTTGAAGGAAAACTTTCATCTTCAAGGATGAAATTACCATCTCATCTATAAAGCCAAGTTAAAATGGAGCACTGTGGCCATCTTGATCACAATGCCATGAAGAAAATACCACTGTTGGTTTGTTCAAAACCTCTGAAACATTTATCAAAATATGACCACATACTGTGAGAGAATACAGCCATACAAGTTACTGACTTGCAGCAGTTGGAAAGACAAACACATACAATCAGGTAGCATGCATCATCACCTTTTTTAAGAGATACTGTCAAGAGCCTTGTTGACTGACGTGCCTGTCATAGGCCCCCACAATACCACAGAAACACTTTAGCTCTTTTACTTTCTGTACAATTATTATATTAGGAAATTGTATTTCCTTTCTTGTGTTCTGTTCCATCTTAATCAATACTACACATGGTAAGGGGGTTACTAATTCAGCCCAGCCTCTTGAGGAGCCAAGTTAAGTGTGTTTATATTAAGAGACTGCCTTGGTAAGCTGCAGGCCCCCAAAAAGCATATAGAAAGCTAACATCTTTACAATGATTTACTGAAAGCAGCAGCTCATTTTAATAAAACTATCCCAAAACATAAAATTGATTGAACCGACTGCTGTGCAGGGCATATACAACAGCTGATCAAAATAATTCAAGATTTTTATTCCTAGAATATCTCCAGAGCTTGTAGAGTTTTTCCTACTTTATTATTTCAGTTCTGATACACGACTCACTTAGGCAAGCAGAAAAATCAAGGCTGACTGATATTCTGATATTTTTAACCAAAAATTTGGATAAAATCAAAATAATCTCCCGTGTGAAAAAACAAAATGAAAGCCAAATATACTTGATAATCACCAGCAGTCCTCATAATGTAAAGACTAACTATTATCTTCCCAACTATCACTCTTCAAGTGATCTAACATGTCTTGATTAATTCTATCCCAAAGAAGTTCCACAATATCCCATACACTTTACTCCAAAGGACACATTTCTTCCATTTCAAAAGGTTTTAAAGGATAGATTTATAACAGCATTACAATACACACACACATATATAACTGTTCTTTTAAAAGACAGGAAAAGATAAAAACTTTTTCCAAACTCCAAAGACATCGTTGCTAACTTCACTTTCCTTGCACAAAATATCACCCAGAAGAGTTTATCTATTTTGTTGAGCATAACAAAAAGTTCACCTTTTCAGAGTGTGCTACAGGAAGCTTTGCCTGCCTTTTATATTGTAAAGTAATTTTATGGTATTGTGTCACAATGAAGGACAAAGATAAGCCAACTGTTTAGATTCCTCTCCTTTATGTTGTGGCTTTGATCACTAACAATGCTGCATGAACAGCCAACAGAAGGCTGACATTTCATAAAATATGCAGTGATAAAAACTAATACTGTAGCATCTGGGAGCGATATATAAAATGCAGAAATACACCTAATAACTGTGATCTTAAATTACAAGTTACTAAAAGCTAAATAAGCAGCATACCTAAAAGAAAGATTAAGACAGGATTTTTGTGCTTCTGCTCCTAAAAACAAATTAAAAAAAATTAATCCAAGATATGCTATTATTCTTAACAATTCCTCTGGTTCCCTTGTATCTTAAAAGCAGCCCTGTAGAAGAGTGCTTTTTTGCCATATCATTAGGTATCAGCAGAAGCCAAACACACTATAAGCCTTTTCCGTGCTGTATTAATGCTCTAATGCTTTGTGAAGTCCCCTTTATTGTCTTTTCAAAAATATCAATCACACAAAATACATATAAAACCTGATGACTGATTCTTCACTGTTATGCAAAAAGCTGAAGCTCTATGATGACAAAAATAAGTAAAAATCCTTCCAATAAGCTGCATAAATTAAGTAAATCTCAGAGTAGAAATTACATTATTTTAATTTATTTACCTTAAGAACATTAAGAGCCTATAAGACAGGCCACATAAAATGGAGGATTACATCCTAGAAAGCAGCGAATCCCTACAGAACTTACAAGTCATTGTAAATAATCAAATGATTTTCTTTGCTCTTACTATGTTGCTGTAGCTAAGAAGCTAAAAACAATCCCTGGGTGCATTACATGGAAATATATGGTAGTACTAAGGACCTGAAATTATCTGCACATATGGCATCACTGGAATGCCATAACCAAGCCTGATATCTTTAATTTAAAAGGAAGTTGAAATTAAAAGGGCCAAAAAAGGAGTTACACGAATTACAGTCAGGAAATCCTTCTTTTTATTGTGTGTGTGAGAGAGACGGATAAAAGATCAGTATATTTAGTTTATTTATATTAAGATTAGAGGTGACTTGATTGAGATCTACAGCTCAGTACATGTGGAGAAGGTGTAATAGCCAGTAACTATCTAAGCATGTGAAGAAAAGGATAGTAAGACAGAATTACTGAAAAACATCAGACAAATTCAGTCTAGAAATACGATGTCTTATTATTACATCAGCCTCGGATTTTTTTTTTTAATGATTAATACTTTACCTTGATTTATATCAAACAGCTAAACAATCAAAATGATTTCTCCTGCACTGAAAACAGTTTAATATTAAAGAAACTCCAATAGTCAATTTACTTTAAAAGATAGTTTTATACAACATCTCTGATCTATTTATGATTCCATGGGTCATACTTTAATGCAATTACTCAATATAAGAATTACTTTATCTAATGTAACATAAAAATAATTTTAGGAAAGGATGCAAGTATATTATCTATCTTTACAAGAATACACCAGCAAGAAGCAAATAAGAGAGACTTATGTGGTGCAATAGGTTAAGCAGCTACTGGTCATCTACAGGTGTGTGTAACATTAATATGAAGTTGAAACAACTGCTCCAAATAATTTGTCTATAATGGTGCAATATTTGCTTATGGCACTATAAAATGGGTAGGACTTCCTCAGCATAGTTATGAGATCTAGTAAAATACATGGTCTAAAGATCTAATTGTACCAAAGAGAACATAATGAATTCAGCTTTTTAGTATTAGGCCCTCATTTAATAGCAGGGGAAAACGAATCATGTATCAGATGAAAAAAGAATGCAAGAGAAAATCCATATTTGATGCCCAAAGAACTGTGAAGCATATTTTTGGTCTGAAAACACATACTAAAATTACAGTTTAAGTACATGGGAGGCAATTGTCCTTGTGGTTATAATTAGCGTCCAAATTTAGGGACTTCAGTGTTTAATGCATACCCACCCGCCTGTTATTCTTACCGTGCTTTTCTATGTCACTTAATGGAGATGAATACTCTTTTCCCACCTCATATTTACATCAAGGCTATTTAATTTCTTTAGGCTGCCATAATAGGTTAAATGGCAGTCTCAACATCACTCTTCATCTCCCACTGGACAATGAATGGCATTATAAGACTGAGAATAGATGAAGGCATATTTACATTCATAATGTTCTTGACTATAAAATTTATGTAAATTATGATTTTATATTTGCAAATTCTATAATTTTCAGTTTCAATGAATACTTTACTACTCTTTCATCATTAACTTTCTATGTACATTACATGGAGAAAAAAAATAATGAAAATAAAGAAACTAAGTGCGGTGATCAGAGAGGTACAGGTCTTCTGTAAAAGGAAAAAAAAAATGCTTTGTTTCTTAACTGATCTTACCCCTGTACAGACAGAGGGCTGAACTACACCTCACTGCTCAGTCGGAGTGTGTAAAACCTATAGTGGTTTTTAAGCAAGTAATAACAAAACCAGATTTTGCATTGACAGCTTGTATTTTAACCCCACCAAAATCTAACAACTATATTGCTGATCAAAACTAATTTTTTCCCCATCTGTATAAATAGTATTTTTTCTATTCATTGACAAAACACCATGGAAACACTATGTTAATTACAGAACTGCATGTAAAGTTTGGGAACATGCTTACAGATGTTACACGAGAATGAAATACTATCAAAATATCAAATTTCATTAACTAAGCTATTGCTCCACCAAATGGATAGAATGATTTTTAAATATCCTTAGAGCGGAAAAAGAACTTTTAAAGAAGTTAATAAGAGCATTCATCTCTCCTATGTCTTCTGAGACATTCAAAACCATAACAAAACTGGTGTATTTCTATACACACACTATCATGATTTTTCTGTGATGGTCAGCTAAATATTTCCTTTAATTTTATAACATGCAACTATGACTCAAAAAATCTATGCTTTCAGAATGAAAAACTGGCAAATCAAATTGGTCCAAGTATTCTGACATGTTTTTAAATGACTGTATTTTTTTTTGTGTGTTTTGGTAAGAGCTTAGTGTGACATTTTCAGATTGCAAATGCAAACATATGTAATGAAACAGCTCTCAAACTACCACAGTCCTAGATACATATGTTATGTTTAAGGAGGTGATTCCTTGATACCTGAGAAGCAATAGGAGAACGAAAAAATGTCACACATCTTAAGGAAGTAAAATTGGGCATGTAAGATGAGTTGGATCAGTGCTGTGCATAATGAAATCGCTGGTTATATCTGTTGTTTTTCAAGTTACTCAACATGTAACCATTAGAAGACTCAACTTGAAATGCATGGACTGTGTATATATTCAAAGAGATACATTTTAAAGAACAGTAAATTTTGTGCTCTCTCTTAGCTTTGTGCCTTGTAATAAAAATGAATCCAAAAGGACAAGATTCTGTTCCAGTTTTCCAAGTGGAGGAAGTATGGACTTGGACAATGGCCCAAACCATCAGTCTCTTCCATTAAATATCACTTCCCTTTTCCCAGTTACTTGAACCAATTTATTTTTCTGTAAAAAGTACTAAATTTCCTAAACTTCTGCTGAATGTCTGTGAAAAGAGAAGTCAGTATCACTGTTATACCAGACCAAATTGTGGCTACCAAAGAAGAAACCTTTTCTCTTAGCACCCTACACATCCTATGAAAAAGGAAAGTTATTTTGGGGGACTTTAAACAGCAAAACCTTGAAGGATGTTGAGAAGACCTTCCCAAACTCAGAGCTTGTTTGTACAGGAAACAGGGAAATCAATCTGATACTACTCCCTAGTACTTGCCACAGAGAAAATACTGAAACCCCAATATTAATTACAAAACTTAAAACAGTCACAAGAAACAATATGCTGGAAGCTATTTTAATACTGCCAAAGTCTTATATGTAGCTTTTACTACAATTCTTCAAAGAAGCTTGCATATGAAATGTTCTGTATTTCAAGTTCCTGCACTGCTCACTAATGATATATTCAAGAAAGGAATTATATCTGAAAAGTAGTGTTGGAAAAATTAAGACAACTGCATTAGCCAAATATTCTTTTCAAAGAATCTAGGAGCACAAGGCATAAGATCCCTGTGTAGAGTAAAAATGTTGTGAATGAGTAACTTTCTTTTTTACATGAATAGTCCAACCTTTTCATGATGTTTAATACAGTATCTTTTGGAATAAGAAAAATATTTTGTATGGGAATATTTAAATGTGTCTTTGCTAAAAACTAAACATTAAAGTAAAACAAAACCATGACTGTTTCCCCCTACAATGCTAAACCATGCAGTTTTCGTAACTATAGTTTTCACATACAGAAGTAACCACAATTCCATTCAACTTTTACATTTCATTCATAAAATTGCATTTAGTAAGTGTAATGCATCTAGATATACAACTAGTGACTAACTGTTCCTCTGGCTGGTCGCTAGTCACCTAGAGCAAAGTTTCACACTATAAAATATTCTCAGTTGAAGCATTAAATCATTAGACATAACTAGACACTGATTCACAACTTAAACACTTAGCCATTTCTTTTGCTTTTGTCAAAACTCACTTTTTACACAGTAAATGCTTTTTAAAATTTTGATGCCAAAATCCAGCTGAAGGTATTGGATGTCTTTTCTGTAATAAACAGAAATAACCCAGTTTATAAAACAAAATTACCAAACCCCAACAATCCCACAAAATTCCTATTATTTTCAAGTAACTATATTCATACTGAGAAAATTCAGTAACAGCCTGTCAATTCAGGAATTCTGTTACTTCCTATAAGTTAAATACTTTCCAAAGTCTGAGTCTAAAAGACCAAAAAGAAACTAAGTGCAATCTGTGCTTTCAAGAGCAATATGTAATTAAGGTCTCCCAACCATTTACTCAGGAAGAAATACTGTTGCTTCTGGATTTTAACTTAATTAAAATCACTTTCCTGTCAGATGGTATGAGTGTCTCCAAGCAAGAGTGTCTTGATCTGTTTTTTGTTGGTACATTTTATGGGAAGAATACAGTCACTTAAAAAGAAGAACATTGTTTTCCTTTTCTATCCCTTACTCCCCTCTGCCAAATGACAGAGAATAATGATTTTTTTCCTCAGATCCAGCCTGGATCCCACTATAAAGTACACTTCTAGATTTTAAAATAATGTAGATTAATATGACAAAACAAGTTTAGAACATTTACAACATAGAGAAATTCTTGCACCTGATCTACAATTCCCTTCCAAAAGATAATAAATATTGCAAGTTTCAAGATACAAGTAGCCTTTTCAATAACCCTAAGGCATGCATGCTCCTTAACAAAAATGATAAAACAACATTCAACCACTTCTTGTAAACCTAGCCAAACCATTCATACCAGAATCAACTCTTACTGCAGTAATGCTTATGAGAAAAGATCTTACAGGATCAGATACATAATATGGAGAAAACTACTGTAAAAATGGTGGCAAGATTTTAAATCTTTAAAAATGACAAATCTGTAGAAATTATGTTCCAAAGAAAGTTTTTAATATGAAGTTATGTAACGTACATCAGGCAATGAAAGCTTGAACAAAACCACGTGCAGCTGCTCAGAAAGTTCTGAGTTTTATATAAGTTTCACATTAATTTATTCAAATACGACAGTGTGCTGGAAATATACAATAACTTCTGGCCATCATGGCTTCTATCACTTTAAAGAAATGCATAAAGTTCTATACTTACTATATGTGTTTATTTAATAAACAGCACTAAGCAATGTGTAGAGGGTCCTAAATTACTATGCAGTTGGTCATCACTGTCACTTTAATTTGGCTTTATTCATCTGCTTTCCATCAAATTACAAACGCTGGCCAGTCACAACAACTGAGAAATGCTGCTGCTTGCATTGCAGATCAGTCCCTAATACTGGACTCCAACACCACATGGCTGGCATCTACACTGGCACCTGTCAGTATCATTCAGTACATGCTTAGACATTTAAATCTGTGTAACTTAAGAGCAAAACCCACTAAAATTTTGTGAACTTCCTTTAGAATTTGTCCTGGAAGCAAAGCACTCTCTAAGTCCCACAGGAGAAGGAGAGAGAAAGAAAAGAGAGCCAAGGATAGCCATGAAATAGCATCCCTTCCCTTCAATGGCAATTACAGACAATATTTTAGAAATTTTTTTTTGTCCTTAAAACTTTACTGGAACATTATCACAGGTCTAAACACATCAGAGACAACTGTCTGTGATTGCCACATCTGTGGTAGGAGAAAAACTTCATATGCACCAAAACATCATTACAATCTTGTTTTTAAGTATATACACTGCTGGCAACCCAACTGTTTCTCCCCTCCATCACGTTCTTAAGGCTGCTACTTTTAATCCTTAAGGAACAAATTTAGCAAATCCTTTTTAACTAATTCTGATTAGCATTTATGATCATCTAAGGTAGCAGTTATCTCTTAATGAATACAAAACCAAACCAAACCATGAATTAAAGTCTTTTGACCAGGTTCAATCAACATAACTTGTAACCACTGCAATGTCTCTGATAAAGTTTGAAAGTCAACAAAATGCAGAGAAAACATTATATAATGAAATTTTGTAAGAGGTATATGTAATACTAATCAGACAAAACAAAGGAAAGAGGCGGCTGTCCTCAAGTAGAATCACAGAGTGGTTTGGGTTACAAAGGATGTCTAAAGAACACCTAGTTCAGCCTCTTGTCATGGGCAGAGACGTGGACATCTACTAGATCAGATTGCTCTAAGTCCTATCCAGCCTGGCCCTGAACACTTCCAAGACAGGCATCTGCAATTTCTCTGAGCAACCCATTTCTGTGCCTCAATGCCCTGATTGTAGAGAATTTCTTGCTTAGATTTCAAATAAATGAACCATCCTTTACTTTCAAAGATCTAAAGAGGCCCTAGTAAAAAGTCTCTCTCCATCTTTGTTATAGAGCCCACTTTGAAGTATTGCAAGGCAGAAGTTAGCTTTTCCTTTATATTGGCAAGGGTAGTTTCATGGTTAAAATGAAAATGAACTATAAAGCAGGCACCAAGTACAATGAAAAAGCTCTGCCAGAATCAGCTGGGCTCAGTCCACGGCCAGCTCAGGCTTCAGAGTCATGTTGCCCAAAAGGAGGCTCAAGGAAGGACATGGGGCAACATGCCAGGGCCAGGCGCAAGGGCAACGGAGATGCAGTGCACAAAGACTACTGCCAGAGGCAACTTGAACTAACAAGGATGAGAAGCAGTACCAAATTTGTCAGCTACATAAAGCTGGTAAATCTAACATGGTACAAAGAGGAAACTCAAAAAGGATGTCTGAAGAGAATGGGCTAGTAACACACAGTACCACTAGTCCTCACCAGGAGGATCTGACAGCTATTGAAAATAAAGCGATGAAAATTACTAGTCCTGACTTGATACTATATGCCCTCGAGGGCAACTGATACAACCTGATTTTAGTGCTTTTCAAAGTAACTCTTGAACCTGGACCTATTCTTCCACCCTTTGAAACTGCATGTCCTGCAAGTTTTGTTACATCTACGTCCTTATCATATGCATATCTCTCTTTTTCGAGCCCATCTCTGCAATACAGTCATAAATTAAACACAAGCGAATGGACCTTCAACAGCAGGAGGAACAGCAGCAACAGAAACACTGCAATGAATGCTGGTGTTGGGTCCTTTAAATACTTAAAAGTTCTGCTCATACAGATGTGTGATGATCTCTACGAGCTGCATAACAGTGTAACAAATGGGTAATTCACTTGCTCCACAAAACACAGATTATTGTAGTATTTAAGAAAAGATGCCATCTGTAATATAGCTGCAAAACCAGTGCTTTTTAGACTGATAGAGAAGTTTACTTAAATTTAAATTAACTGACAAATTATAACATGCTACCTATTCTAGAGCCTGTAAGACAATATATAAAACCACTTAAAGATTTCTTCTTAGAAAGCACTGCATTTCAAATTTTGAACAATTAGTGAAGTATTTAATTACCTGAGATATTTCATCTAAAAAAACACCAACATTCAGTTTTCTTGATGCTTCATAACCCAGTTTATAAAACGAAGACTTTAGAACCAGGCTGCAAGCCAACGATTATCAACTATTATATGGGATTTAACTACTCCCTAAGTCAAAAGAACTATGTTTAAAGCTATATAGTATTGCAGTTTCTTTATAAATCACTTCAATAGTGAAACTTGTTTGACCAGTTTCAGTATTATGTCAACAAAAAAATATCTGAAACAGAAAAAACCAAAAAATATTAAGTGAAACCAGTCTCAGAGAACGCTGGAAAAATTTCAAGCAGAGGGAACGACAGGAAAATAAGTAACCGGGATTTAAAAATATTTTGTCTTCAGAGAAATTATCTGCCTTAAATATAGGTTTAACAAACAAAAATAAGGAATAAGAACTAAGGTGCACTAAATAAGCATTATCACTTTCCCACCAAAGAATTCTTAACATGATTTAATTTGTAGTCAGAACAATCTATAGTATACCAGTCCTGAATCAACTGTGCCAAGCTTACCATGAAGTAAGCCCGTAGATACATAATTTTAATAAGATTATACATATCTGAAATACTAGGGTTCCTCAAATACGTCAACTGCAGCGCTCTTTCCTAAATTAGCAAGATGTATTGCTTTCTTCAATGAAATTTCTATTTTCTTGTTTCCTACGAAGAGCTGTAAGAGGGAAAATGGCCATGGACAGAAGAGATTGACTGTTTGGTAAACAGAGGATGAGGCAAGAAAAAAGAGATGCATTTTGGCAGTCTATTTTAATCATGAGGACAGAGCAGACAATTTCATTTTTCTTTTTTCCCTTCTCACTTTCCCTCATTAGCCACCAAGAAGCACCAGATCTACTCACTGTATGCATAGTACCTTACTGCACGGCTAAGAAAATCAAGAGATTAATAGGAAGGTAAAAGCAGCAGTCACAGCTTCCAGTTTGTGTCTCAAATATCAAGACTTGCCTGTAGTCTGGTCTATGACTGAACAAGCACAATACCTCTTTAACAAAGGAAAGGTATCTAGCAGGTTACAGGGAAACCCCTGCTGCCTGAAGCCTTCTTCACTAGTCTGAATGCTGCCTCCAAAATTTGGAGTGATAGACGAGGGAAACTCATGCTACTGAACTTGGCATACCTTGAAGGCACTATTAGGGAGAAGCCGAGTTTGTCAAAAACTTAAAGAAAGATCTCCCAGGTTTGTTCATGAGTATATAAAGCTTGTCTTACATTAAGTGCACATTGAGTTAACCAGAATATTCAAAAGCTGCTAAAGCAATTTTCAAGAATCATTTTAGCTGGTTTTTGAAAGACACATATTCTCTAGTAATAGGAAAGAAAGCTATTTTAATTAGTTTTTCTAAGCAACAAAATAAAAAGACATTCCTAAAATTATGTAGATCAGTAAAATGAGTTCATTATAATTACTTACTATAGTGTTATAATGTAATTTTTTAATTTCACAAAGTTGGATGCAATGAAAAACCATCTTGATATAACCTAGAAGAAGCAGTCTAAACACTTGGAAATGGTGAAATCATATAATCACACGTGCACATCCAAAAAGACTAGGCCACCAAAAGCACCAGTCTCTACTTCTCAACTCTATTTGACAGCTCCAAAATCTAGGCATACATCCAGAAGAACTTTCTGCCCCATGTCTGGTCAGTAAAGAAATTGAGGTTAACCTTTAATTTTTAATGTCACCTGCAGCCAGTGACTGCTTTTTCTAATGCAAGTGACAGATAAACAGCAAAACACTCCCAAGATGATACACAAAGCACCACATACCATAAGTGCATTTTTATTTTTATACCAACTCAATTTCTCAAATGGATAACCAATGTTCCTACTAATTTACATTAAGAATTGAGTGAGGCATGAAAATTGTTCTGATGCATAGGCTCTATTTCTTTAATGTACTGCATAGTGTTCTGTACTTCATTGCAACACTGGAAAAAATGAACTACGCTTAAAAGGTACAGAAACTACATATACAAGCTCATATATGTCTTAAAAAATCACTTTAGAAAAGAGTTTTAAATTACCCAGAGAATAGGAAGGGGAAATAACTAATTAAAGTCATGGATGGAAGTCAGTGAAAGCAAAGTAAAAAAAAACAAAGTAAAAATTAAAATGAGTTTACTGACCTTTAACTACCTGAACTAGTGTGTTTCTGTACACCAATCCTAGAACTTTGAATCCACATTGCTAGGATTTCCAATTTATAATTCCTTTATACAATTCCATACTATCACCTCAACATTTGCAAGGTAATTCCAAACTAAACAGAGGGAATATGGCAAATTGAGGTAATATAGTCTAGCTATTTAAGGCCAAATTGGCAAGTCTTTAACAGTAAACACTGTATCATTACTAAACACTGCCATGTTGTTAATGTTAAGGAGAGGTTTAAATTAGAAAGTGAATTGCCCCTTCAGGTCAGAACTTAGGGCATATTATGGGAGAAAGCAAAGAAAAGCTCCCACTGACACTGTCTATGTTCCACCAGTTCTGTGGGAAGCAGACTGCAGTACAGTTATCCATCAGTTTTAAAACTAAATACTACAGTCACTATTTTCACTTGTCTTTTAAAATTTAATGCAGCAAACTGGGGAGAAAAGAACCTATGTTTGCAAAGTCAGATTTCTTTTGATACAGAAATGGTATGAAAATAGTTTTTGGACAACTACAAGAGAGACATCACAAACATTTTTATAAATGTTAAATGTGTAACAATAACATTAATGAAAATGAGGCAAACTCAATTTGGTTTTTTTCAAAAGTACAAAATAAATAAACTCACATAGTGGCAGGTGCTCAAACACAAAGGAAACACTTGTCTTTACAAGGAAATTCTCCACACATTCAACAGGCAAATAGTGCTGGGATATGGCCTAGCCACTAGGAGCAGTGAGGAACTGGAGTGGCAGTCTCAGTACCAGACTTCTGCAACTGACCTTCAGATGGAGAATAAATATACTTGATGAAAAAATACTAAAAATACTTTTATTTTTTTGCTTGATCTAACAGGATTCAAGTTTAGGATTCAAGACCTAAGGCACTGGATTTCTTCTGGATATTTCAATATAACAAAAACCAAAAGTGACTGAAACAAGATTAAGCTTTTTCAAGCCAAATAAGTATTGTATTTCACATGTATCAAGAGAGATAGAAACAAGAAGGAAAGTAAGTCCAAGCAGTTCAATTTATTTATTTTTAAGATGACAATAATGGCAGAGAGACAACTCTAACAACTTGAGCATTATGAAGACTTATTCAGTATTCAACCTGAATTTTATCAACATATGATTCTTGGCTATTTCTCAGCATTATTTTCAATTTCTCTACTTGTGAATGAACACCTTAAAAACATGTATCTTATAAATTTCAGTAATTTGGTATTTTAGATATATTTTCTAGGAAGTTGTTCATTCATTATTAATAAGACCACAAAAAATTATGTAGGGTTCAACAACACACTACAGCTGGTTATAATCACACTAAAAGTCTTGAAGGTTATGGTTCTAAGAGTAATTTTACAAATTAAATAACAGCAACTGATCAGCCATCTATCTTTTATTAATTCTCTTTTAACTTCAAAAATTCCCTTGTAAATCACAAAATTTTTTTTTCAAACAAACCCTTTTCTAAACACCTTTATGCAGTTTTTCAGCTACTGTGAGATAATTAAAATCTATTCACAGAAGGATAAAATTATATTTAAATTTTTTTTTCATATTACAAATATGCAAAGCTAATAGTGTTGAATCGAAAACACCAACTTCCCTTTTTCAAAGGTGGTACTTTACTGTTTCTGTAGTGTTTTCACCAGAAAATGTAAGAACACAACCACCTAGACACTTTTTTTTTTTTTTGGAAGTCCTAGATAACACTCATTTTGTAGGAAAATACCCAAACAACTCCTGAAATCTGACCACTGTTGTCAGGTTACAGTGTTGTAATATCTAGAAATATACCACAGAAAACATATCCACTTGTAAAAGAAAAACTAAGTTGGGATTTCTTTTCTAAGAAATTAAATTAAACACAATTGTCTACTCTTGAGTATATAAAACAGTTCCAACTGAATAGTAGATTTGGGTTTTTTTTTTTTGTAATTTGGATTAGCATCCTAATTGCAACATACTAGCACATAAATGTATTTTTATTCTAGCGCATACTTTGAGTTATTAAGCCTGGCATTAAATTTTGTAACAAGATGTAATATATCTAATTCAAGAGGGCTTAGAGTATTTCTGTATTACTTATTAATATGTTAAGTGAATGTTTGGACAATTGATTTCAACTAGGTTTTGTGACTAAAACATGTGACAAAATACAATTTTCAAATTACATAGTCCATTTGTCATAACTACTGCTCTTTCTAATTTCTATAGGTGTTAACAAATTAAGCAAAAAAAGCCACATTGACTAAATAAAGAATAGTAACCATTTCAGAATTTAAAAGAAACCATCAGCATTAGCAAATGTACCCATTTAGCCACTAGCAAAGCATCCTTGCTGTTATGAATTCCTATTTCCTTCCTTTGCTTTTTATGCCCTCCTTCCTGCACTTCCCCCCCAAACTCTGGATATTTGCAGAGGACTTACTACAGTGAGACCACAGCCTCGTTTGTATTGAAGCAACAATGAATAATAACAAATGCACTGCTCAAGTATCACAAGACAACTCAGTCACAGGTGGACCCAATCTGTGACTGGTTTGTTAAATAAAATCAGTATCTTTAATATAATGATTCTGTAAATTCTTAGTGAAACAACAGAAACATCCTGCAAAATGATCTCTATGCCTGCACTGAAGATTTCTGAGTTACAAATGAGTTGGATAGAGTAGGGAGAATGGAAAATGAATGATCTCCATTTGAGCATTTGGCCTAGCGGAAATCAAAAGATGGAATTACTGCGAATATGAAGAAAATTATATCAGAAAATGAAAACAAATGAAGATATTAATAAGTTATCAGAGTAACCTGTGGAACAGAATAGAATATAATATTAAGATTTTTATTACCATGGCAAAAGATAGAAACATTATTTTTCCTGAAAAGCAAGAAAAAGTAACTTCACTATATGAGCTAAACTATTAGTAACACCAAACAAAGAATCTGCCTGTATTTTAGTAAAAGTGATGGCATCCTCAGGTGGACAGCTCATTTTGAAGGATCCCTACCAGACATTTCTAGAACCTACATAAGGACTGCATAAATCAATACCACGGCAAACGCAGACTATCCATCAGACTTCTTGAACATCATTTAGAGAAAACAGTCTTTGATATATGAATAAAGGTATGTCCTTACTTGCACAAATGCCTCCATTCCCACACAGGACAGAGGAAAGCAGGAGTTCAGTATCACATGCTAGTAGAAGGCTCTTAACAACTAGAATTACTCCAATGTTTAAAGTAGGTATCAGGAAGGAAATGCAGGTAACTTGCCTCAAACCTATAAATGGAAGTGTTCAGGGAAGCTCTTCTTCAAGGTAACAAAACAGGTACAACAGCATGCACCTTCCAAAGAAGTATTCAGGCTTCCTGTGATCCACAAGTCACACAACTATATTCTGCTTGGAAGACTGGGAACAAGAAAACATCCCAACGCTTTGCCACTTGTTCTCAGTAAGTCTTACTTCACTCTCCTTTCAACAGACATTAAACTGAAGGGCAGGAGGAGGAAAAGGGGATGGGAACAAAGAAAATAAACAAGCCTAATTTTACTATTGTCTGTTCTTCCTCCTCAAATACTGTTTCCATAAAAAAAAAACCAAAAAAAACCCCCAAAACTAAGACTACATGTAGCAAACAATATAAATTACTTTAATATCTCACTATTTTAGTAATTACATTTGATTAATTTCTCATCAAGATTCAATGGTATTTCAAAGATCTATGCTGAGGGATTCACACCTGAATGCTTTTCACACAGTCTCTCTTTAAGTAAGTAAATTTTAAATTAGACTTTAATTTCAAATAGCCATGTGCTATTTTTTTGACATCTGTCCATCATAATGCAGTCCATCGTAATACAGAATTAAAACCCAAAAATACTAACATCGACATCAAGGTTTAATGAAAATATTTTAAGAAGAACAATTCCTTTAAAACCAGAATATGTGCTACGTTTAAAGTATGGAATTTGGTTACTGCAGAGAGTCTCAATTCTGCATTGCTTCTCAGGTATACATACACACAAAAGAGCATTTTAAGATGCCAGAAGCCAAGTAAGATACTCACTTGTACAGGTCTATTAAATCTGTGAGTGCAGGAGCTGCTGCATTTCACAGTCTATTATTTATATGACAGAATGAAGATCTGAAAACATGAAATATAGCCTTAAATTATTCACTTATTCTTTTCACAAAAGGAGAAACCGTCAATCTAACACTAAAAGACTTCAAGCATATTTCTAAAGGTTTCATGAAAATTGCCTTATTTATCAAAACTTTATTCCCTCCGTTTGTTCATTAAATACTGTAGCTTTGCATTAAGGTCAAGCAGTGTCAAGCAATTACTGTTGTTGGAAAAGTCCTACTTCCTTAATACTCAAAGAAACCATGGTATATAGTGAATTATTTTAATAGGCAAACTGAACACTGTTTATCCAAAGTACATTTCAACCATAAAAATGTATTTTAAGGGTTTCTATCAACAATCAATTATAGTACTATTTATTATCACGGCAGCATTAAGCATGATTCTTTGTCTGCTTAAATGCCAACCTTAAAAAATATACATCTATTTTAGCATATTCAGCATATTCTGTTCTTAGCTCATAACAAAGGAAAGTAACAAAAATTAAGTGACCTATAAAGCAAACTGAAAGGTAAAACATAAAACATTGAATTTTAAAGAGACAGTATCAAGCAGCTTCTGTTCTCATTCTCTGTTGGTGGGCAAGAGGGCTCAGCTTATATGACAGGCCTTGAAAAAAATCCACCCTGCTTTCACTGCTCCTAATTTTGCAGTTTTATTTTAGGGTGAAATTCTCCATCTTGTAATATACAAGAGGAGTTACGTGATTATGAACAAATTTATTAAACACCAAGAAAAGGCCACTCATAGGCCATCCTAGCCAATACCAAAGTCACAGTCATTCAGGATAAAAGGATTTCCTTAATATGTTTTGATGTAACAATCCAGGACAAAGTCTCCCTTGTCCTACCTCAATCTTCTACCAACCCATTTAAATGGCCTGCAGTTCAAAAGGCTGGAATGATGATGATTTTACTATGTAATCATCTCTAATTTTACATTTCAGAAAAGTAAAATTTTGGATCTCATTTCCCTTTTGAACTGACCTGTTTATTGCCATTCCACCAATATATAAGCTGCGACAAATAAACACTTAATATTGTAATGGTAACCTTTGAAATCTTACTGCTATGAGCCTAACTGTGCCTTTCTGAAGTTACAAAACATGCAAAAGCAAAGAAAATTTCTTCTACACATCCTGTCAGCTTGTCTCACTAGAAAAAAAGTTTTCATCCATGTCCTGTATCAGTGATCAATGAGACCTACAGAGATACAAGACAAACATGCCATTGCTACAAGCAAGGAGAGGAAATAAAGTAACAAAAGGAATGCAAAAAAAATAAAACTAACTTGAAAAGTCATACTGAAAATTATGGAGAAAGACATAACAGAGTAGGATCTGTTGTCTCATTATTTCTAAAAGATCAGAATAAAGAAAATCAAAAGAAGTAGAAAAAAACCCAAAAAAACAACCTATCAACCAAACTTAGAACAAGCCCTCTCCAGTCTCCCTAGGTGGCCTAAGTCCCACCTTCAGGTTACAGTCTACCAGTGAAACCTGAAAAGATTCTAGAAGCCAGTATTGCACAAACAAATTTCAAGAAGATAAAAGAAGATAGAGAGAAAAATTACTGATCCCTTCAAACTCATCTGAGTTATTTCATTGAGAGGGTGCTAACTGGCTTCATGGATGGGAGCTAACAGTAGATGTGATACAAGCTTGAGATTAGAGAGAATTTAAACATGTTCTGCATTGTTGATGCCATATGTAACAAAATACTGCACAGACATAATCTTTATCAGCTGGACATAAAAATCATTGAAATCAGAAAGCAATTGTTCCAAAAAAAATATTTTTAACAGCCCTCTCAAACCATATATACATATTACAAATGTAACTCAGAGACAACTGTTTAATCTGTTTCTATCTGGTATTTTCATAACAATCTTAGTGACTCCAAGTAAGTATTTTTAAAATCAGCAGATAGTAGAATGTGGGTAGAAATTAGCAGCACCTTAAAGGACAGATCCCCAAATGCTTTTGAAAAATGAAAGATATGGTCAGAAACCAAAAAAGACAAATCAGAAGTGCTACATTTAGAAAAGGCACATGATAGATATCAACTATCAACAAAATGGACCAGCAGTAAACCATTACACGAGGTATCAATGAACAGAGAATCAAAATCAAAAGAGCAAATTTTGTTGGATCTTTGAAAAACACATCTCACTGAAATACATGGGCAAGCACAGGCAGTGCACATGGCTGGGTGTGTGCACACGTGGCACCAACTGCATGTAAACAATTGATAATTACTTTTTTCCATCTCTTACTGTACTTTATACAGTTTTGGACATCAAAATTCTTAGAAAGATGTAGGCAAACTATGGAAAGTCAGTGGAAGCATGACTTCGAGGAGTGCTGGGGTATGTCACTAACTGAAGCTTCTCAGGAAAGGTTTGATCAAAGCACCTGATCCTGCTGCAGGACAGACTGAAAAGAATGGCAATCTGTCTCCTTCCAGGCAATACAGTTCTTCAATGCCAGTCCACCTACCCCAGCCAACTACAGTAAGAACCTGAAGAAAAAGGAGTAGTGTCTCTGCAGATCTTCAACTGCTAAGTTCTCTGTTATTCACCTCCTACCTTCAGACTCCCATATTCAAACCCATCACTTCCCTTGCTAACAGACAGGTGGATGGGAGATTATTACTCTGCACAATTGTTTTCCAATTTTCTCATCATGAGCCAATATTAGATTGAGAACATCTGTGGGTAACTTCTCCTGTGTCATCATTCTTTGGCTAAAATCACGTAGAGTTTCATGTAAGAAAAGATGCATCACTGATTATTTTTATTATTGCATTACATGTGTGTTCTTAAAAGGAGGATGAACAGCTTCATACACAAAAACCTAACACACAAATAGTAGAAGGAAATGATATCCTGAACTGCACAGCATGAAAACAAAGTGCCTTTAGAAGACCTCCTTTCTTTCTGCTGGCTTCTGTAGCCATTTGATGGATTGTTCTTAATAATTCCTTAACTCTTGTCCTGTAATAAAAATCAAAAACTGTTTGAAAAATGAAAGTGGCATGCTAATCAACAGCTCTTCTGTGAATCAGAGAACAATCTTTAGCTTTACAGGACATGTCATTTGAGTATAATGGATCAGAAGAAATGGAACTTCTGTAAGGTTGAAACCATCCTCAACACAATGGAGAGAATTAACTCTGCTTTTCTAGATCCATCACCTCTACTGGATAACATTAGCCAGCAGTGGAAGATATGGAGGTGGGTTGAAAGATAAGGAACAGGCTAGAGGCAAGAGCTGTTATAATTATAGCGGGGAACACAGAATTTGTTAAAGGAAGTCTACTGTATAATTACATTTGAAAATTTAGCAAGATGCCCAGAGGCTGGCTTGCAGCTGTCAGGAACTGGTAATGCTGGAGTTCTGCTCAGGAGAAAACCACTACCTCCACCTCCCTGCAGCTGAGCTGACTTTGATAAGGCAAAGGAATGACTTCAGCTAAAATTAGTAAGATTACACAACACGTGAGATTATACCTATTCTCAGTAAAAAGTGCTCAGAGGGCATTATTTTAAAGGAAATTAATGGTTTTGATACGACATTAAATATATTTTTTGAATGAGAGTCAATGGTAGTATTTTGTGAATTACATCTTTAATAACAGCTAAATTCTGATGCGTTTTAATTATATTAATTCATAATCAAACTAACCTCATTTTGTACGAAGTTATTGATTCTACTTTAAAAAGTATATTCTGCTTAATCAGATATTACCAAATGAAGTGCTGTATATGCCAGAAAACATCACCAACTGTATTACCGGTGTTTATGTAAAATACATCTGGATAAAAAATTGAGCAAGAATCATACTACAAAATAAATTTCACCATATAAAATTATGTTGTCATATTAGCATCACAAGAAAATAAAAAGCTCTGGAAGACAGAGCAGAGTCCACAAGCCTACACCACAAGTTTAAACCAAACGTTATGGTAGAATTATTTCTAAATGCTGTAACAACTGCTTCTTTTATTTCAGATCTAGGCCTCTGTAAGAAATTTAAGTATATTTCACTAACTGGCATTATGGACTGTAAAGAGAGAAAACTGATGGTCATTTCAGCTTTATTAAACTTGCTGCTGCTTCCAGATTGAAGAAAGTGCGTTCATCCTCTAGTCATGTCTAAATGTTGAATTCAGAAGTGCAGACAGCTCATCAACTAATTCATACTTGCTCCATTAGCCTAAAGATATCCCTGTCTGATGCCCCATTATTAAAACTGGTACAAATACTTCAGATGTCTTTGCTATAGAAAGGTAGAAATACTTTCTAAGTAAAGGCTTTTCTCACTTAGGAAAATGTTCTCAATGTAAGACTGAATAAAAAATTTCTTTCTGTTTATCAAGCCTGCCTTTTGCCCAGTGTAACAGGACTGCAGCAGGTCTGGGATTTGCTATCTACATTTTCTTTAATGAGAGGGGAGGAAAACAACCCAAGAAGCCAGTTATTTTATACAAATTTCTCTCCTCTACTTTTTATTTTACCAAGATGGATATCTGATAGATAATAATTTCAATAAAAGAGGGATTCCTATTGGACATACACAGTTTCAGTTTTGTTTGACTTTTGCAGAAAATTAATCTTTACAATTTAACATATTCCTTTGCTTTAATTTTGAAATTAAAATGCAGTCACTTGAAAAATTCAAGTCTTTGAAAGACATATAAATTAAATCTAAGTACTGGTGTTTTTATTAATGAGAAATTAAAACCCATTTTGAAAGGAATTTCAGGAGTACAATAGTGATTTCATACAGTGACCAGTTTTTCTTTCAAATTTTTTTTTTAAAGGATGGTCTAATTACAAATATTCTGAGCCTTAGTCAATTCTGGTTGCACAGATATTGCAAATGTAAAAGAAAAATGTCATGCTACATATTGATTTCTTCTACCTCAAGTGTAAATTTCCTATGTTGACTTTTGTCACATTCATCTGTATTACATTATATAATGCAGCTTTAAGGACTACAACGATCCCTTCAGGAAAGTACCGAGAAGAACTCATTCTTTCATCTAAAATATTACTGTAGAAGAACAAAAGCATCTTCATGCAACAGTTACCTTTATGTATCAACAATTCCACAATAAAATGTAAGAAAACAAACTACATTACATTGCTGATTGTTGCATATTCTTGTTGTTGGTCTGGACAAAAAAAAAGCTTTTAAACTTCTGAATATTGATTTTGAATGAAAAAGAACATCTTAAATGGAATTCTGCAGGTTTTAGTAAGGAAGCACAAAAATCCATAAATCTAAGGGGCACTTTTACCTCTTTTAGTAGGAAAAAGGCACCCAAACATAAAAACAAAACAGAAGTCAGTGTGATCTTCCTTGCTGATACACAATGAAAAATGAACACAGCTCACGCTTGCAGAAAATACACATTTTTCAAGACATGAACCTTTTCAGTACAAAGCTTTGCACAGAAATAAAATTTTCCAATACAACTGCAAAGTGCTACTTCCCCAATCTGGCAGTGCTTTCAGGTAGCTCTACTTCTTCTGCAACATGAGGTTCCTATCATTGCAAGCGTGATGTGAATTCCATACGGTTTTAACACACAGGGATATACAATGCTACACCTTCAATCAAAAGACAGCTTTGCTGTGTCTGCTGAAACTTGTTTTGACTCTTCTCCTATCTGTACATACATGTAAGAGATTATCCTGTCCTTTAGATTGTAAGTCTTTTGAGAAAGACTATTGTCCAGTCTTACGTTTTAGCTAAAGAGATGTGATTTCTGTTGCTCTTATCACTAGATGTATACACAGCATATGGTAATTTATGTTTTTAGCCTTTCTTATTTGCACTTACCTATGCATCTGTCCACAGAAAACAGCAATTTTCAAAGAAAGTTGCACAGTGTAACTTACTAGAGTTTTAAGATGTATGACCATTTGTATTAAATTCAGGTTATCCATCCACACAAAGGCAGACATAATGCTATTTAAAATGGAAATAAAATAGCCTACTCTTTCTAAACCTGCTTTCAAATATTTTAAATAGTTTGTCTCTATTCTTTTCCGAATAAAACAGGAGATGTCAAAGAGCATATAAAATTTTTTAAATTAAGGAAAGAAAAACCAGAATGCACATTATATGTAAGTGGTAATAGGCAGAGACAACTTCACTAGGCTGTGACATATGACATCTGGTAGACTATTATCATAATAAATGGGAAGAGTAGGTGAGATTCTGTCAACAGCAAAGTAAAAAAAATGCATCTTCATCAGAATGACAAACATATCTGCCTTTAACAAACATAGGTCAAACCAAAATTCAAGTATCTATGAATTAAATATTTTCACTTTATTTAACCCCTTTTCTTTCTGATTTTAACAATTTCATTGAAGTACATCTACATTTATCAGAGATATATATTTACATAATTTAATTTCTTTTTAGTAAGGATAAATTAAATAATAATAACCAATTATTTATTTATTATTATTTATTAATTAAACCATTAATAACCAATGGCTAAAAACTCACAAGAAACAGCCTATTACTTTTTCACACTTTTACAAATAATTTTAACTAGGAAAAATAGTAATTAACAATTGTCAAACCACAATCTAAATACACTGTACATCAATCTGCGACTCCTCTTGGTACCACCATGCAGGTATCACACAGATGTTGAAATAGCTTTATCTCAGCAGCTGACCAGCTGAATAGCAACACCAATAATCTGGGGATTATACTAGATATTTGACAGTGCATGTGACCTACCAAAAAAAATTCTCATACAAGAAAAAGAAGAGGGAAACAGTGACTTTCTGGAGGTAGGTAATGTTCCCACAAAAAAAGTTTCTTATGGTTCATTTTTCTTCATACTTTATTCTTCAATTTCATGTCATCAGATGAGAACAAATGAAAAGAACCATCATAAAATTCTTATTCCATGGAGACTGAAAATTGTCATTGGGTGCTTCAAGAAAACCTTAGAATATTGCCTTTTTACTTGTGACTAAAAGACCTAATTTATACTAAGTCCTTTCAAAACTAGATATATGCCTGCAAAGTAAAATTTCCCAGATTACAACAATTTACTGCACATAAAAAAGTAACAGAGGTTTGAAAGTCACCAAGTGAACAGTCAAGTCTCAAAGCAATGATGGGGTTTTGTAAGTCATGGATGGAAGAATTCAGGAAAGAAAATGAACGAAGATTTTTAAATTTTTTTCACTTGTTTTTGATAAGAAAAAACTTGAAAGAGCAAATTCCCAAGAGGTACTGAAATATAAAATATTAGAAGAAAGATGGTGGAAGAAAAGGCGGAATATTATTACTGCATTCCTAGATACCCATTTCCTTGAAACCTTGTTAGTTTTGGGGTCTTTCCAACACTGTCTGTAGGATGGTATTTACTTTTCAACCCCTCTCAAGAAATTAATGAGTGATTGGGTCATATATTTTTCAGACTTCAGTACCAGCTGATGGCATGAAGATACCAGAGAGATTGATTTGGCAACTGCGTCTCTATCTCGTGCACACTCTCACTTCATAACTATCGTCTCTCGTAACAGATAAACGAGGACGTTTGAAGCATAAGGAAAGAAACCACAAAAATTTTGCAATTTCTGTACACTCTAATAAATGCATGACAGTTTAATGCTACTTAAGGCTATCTGATAGGAGACAGGTATCTCACTTTGGCCCTGTCACTGCCTTCCTCCAGAGGATAGGCTTCTGCTGTGAAGCAACTTGTGTGCAACCTCTTCTCTTCACTGACAAAAAGAGCTTGGAAACACAAACCTGTCTAAACTTCTTCAAACATAAATGATGGAGCATGGAGAAAGGTGAAGTAAAGCAGCTAACATGTCCAAAAGAAGATATGATAGGAAAGTGGAGATTTCCTTTCACAGGGGTTGAATGGTAAACCCATTTTGTAGGGCTGCAATTCTGTTCTTGTAACAATTTAATTGTTTTTAAATCAACTACCAAGGTAAAAGAAATAACTTCTGTTTTTCCTTCAACATAAATTCAAATGAATGCATACAGACTTGCTCAGGAACTTAATGAAGGAGGATGGGGAGATCTAATGCTGCATGAAGCTGGAGTGGGGATGATGTCAGTGAAGCAGGGCTCAGACTCCATTCTTGATGGCATATCGTGACAGCCATTCTCCAACAAGCTGGGCAAGTTAGTCTGCTGGAAGTGGAGAAAAGGGCATTTGTACATTGTAAGTTCTATTTTGCTTTCTAAAGTGTAGCACAGTTGTAATAGGAAAAGTAGATTATAAAGGTTATAATCTATACAATCTATAAAGATTATATAGATTAACACATTGCACTACCTATTAACTGGACTGAACTTGGCTAAGCGCATGTGGCTCTTCTACTCAGAAACAAAAGAATAAAAAAATGAATAAACAAAATACAGAAACACTGGTAGTCAGATTATCACAATTTCACTTCATAATTCTATGGTTTTAAATGTTGCTCATGCCCAAAACTGGAATAAGAAGAGTATCTACTGAACATTATCATCAACGTACACAGCTGCCTAACACTTCATAACTTCATTAGAGACTTCATACAACCAGTTGGGGAGTATTTCACAAATCATGTCTTAACTGAAAAACTGCATCAATTTGCTACCCTAATCTGACCATCTTTAGTAACAGAACTGGTATTCAAAACAGCAGCTATACTGACCTCAAGAAGAAGATTTTATAATAAAAATTGTAATTAAATACAGCAGACTTTAGAAAATTGAGAAATAAGAAAAGTCACAATCACTAGCTGTTAGAGATACAAGAGAAACTAAAATAAGATACAAAAATAAATTTATATGATACGGTGGATTTCATTATATTGCATGCATTCTTTTTGATTTTACAATCCAAACACCAAAACAGGTATTTCAAACTTCATCCACAAAACTTATCCAGAATTATTAAAACATTACTATTTGATAAATAAAAATACAGTCCAATCATTAATGCTAGAAAGCATCAATTTGAGCTCATTTACTTTCAGTGAAAAAAACCTCATAAACACAAAAAACCAAGAGACCACCATTTGCCTTATTTGTTAATTCCTTAGTGTAGCTTACAATTGATAAGGTAAACTTGAAGAACCTGGAAATTCAATCACAGTAATCTAAATGACCAGTTAATAGCCAAAAAAAAATAGATCTAGTGCAGATTTTACTCTGTGGCATAAAGTTGTTGACAATACATTTCTCAATAAAGAAAAATTGAATTACAGCCTTAGGGTGGTTTAATTTGGTACAAATTTTGAATAATGTTATATACATTTCCAAAGCAGATGCTAAGAGACTCTACAAGGACACTCAGCTCAATCAGAAGCCAGATTAAAGTTCCATCTGGAATGAAACAGTTCCACAGCTCTATTACAATTAGCAGAGTCACCAATGTCAGACTCAAAAGTTGGGCAATGTGAAACTCTTTCCTCTTCAAAATACAGCTATTAGTCCTGAAAACAAAGAAGAGCTTCACATGTCTTTAAAACAGACTTTTTAAGCAGTCACAAACTTGTATTTTTCTAGTCAGGATGAAAACTCTCCTTCTTCTTATGGTCATATGAATCACAAAGACAATCCAGACACGATTTCCTATTACCTCTCCCATTGCATGAATGCAGCATTAGAAGTCACAAGTGTTCAAGTAGCTGCAATACTCAAAATATCAGCAGGCTGAGAATAGCACAGAGGCTATTTGCACAAAATAAAATTCAAGACTGATTTCAAATTGCCCTGATCTTTGCCTTCCCAATTCCCAGAGTTCTTGTTATGAAAGAAAGCATTTTCCCAAGATGGCATGCTGAAGAACTGCATGATGAAGTGACCCATCTTTAGATGAAATAACAACAGAATTACCTATGAGAACTAATGGCTTAAAGTGAAAGCCTAATTCATCAGCCAAATATTCACTCTAACAGTGTTTTTCTAGATTTAAGCAAAAACCAAATTTCAACCCAATTTTACAAACCAAAAGCATCCTTTCAAAGCACAATTCAGTAAATGGTAATGCTGATACACAGACATTAAAGACAGAAAAATAAAACATGCCGCATGCCTTAAATTTACAATTTTACCATTTAAATAAATAATGCACCATGAAAATTAGCAAGAAGTTGGAAATCAAATGCCCACATCTTGCATCTCTTTCTCCCCAAATAAATCCAGAATGGATACAGAGCAATACAGACTTTTAAAAAATTACATCTCATTGCACACATTTTCATCAAGCAAAGACTTAGTTAAAGAGTATATTTATATTTTTCCAGTTCCCAGTAACCTTTATCAGCCTGATTTCTACTGTCAAATAATAGGCTGCTAAGTCTAAAAATATCTACAATGTCCATATCCAGGTAAGAGCAAAGTTAAGAGATGACTGCAGCCACTGTTCAATTAGCAGCTTATACTGGTCTGCAATGAAGCAAATTCCAACTTCCAAATGGAACAGCAATTCACAATTTTATATTTAGTACCTTTAATTAGTGTTTAAATACTATCCAATAATGTCCACATCTGAAATTTAATCTTCTAAATCTTTAGAGAGAAAAATTAACAATCTGGAGCAACGATGAAACTTTGTCCTTAGACTGACTCTGTTGTTATTTCTGCAAGCAGTGCACGAGAGAACTATTGCCAGAACCATGAAGCAAGATGGAAGCATTTAGAAGAAACAAACAGGAAAAACTAGTTGATATTTAAACATAGAAGCAAAATATCAAAATGAAGATCAATGCAACTCGATCAGTGCCATTGACAGAACACTACCTTCTTAAGGCAGTGGTCAACAAGAGTGTCCAATGCTGCTGGTTATACCAGAAAGAGCCAAGGGCATCCACAAATTCCAGCACTGATAAAACCACTGTATTTCAGTTCCACATGAACATAGTGGCCCATCACAACAGCCAGCTTCCCTGTTAGTTAACAAGTTTTCTGAACAATTAGAAACTAAAATAGCACCCAAAACTTAAAATGTTAATTGACAGAAAGCAAAGGATTATAACCAAAACATGTCTCAAATTCTTGGCTGGGGTCACACCACATGTCTAGGGATTCTATCCAACAGCACAGGTCCTGGTCACCAGATATCTGTAGTGATATAGGTCTCAAAAGGTTTTTCTAAGAATTATCCTTCTCAATGTTGAGCATATAAAAGCCTTATTGAGACCAGTCACATATATCAGGTTTTTGCAGCAATAAGGAACTATTTATCTCATTCCCACAAGTAGTAATCACCCACGCTTTCAGTCTTCAGCACGTTTTTTTATGAAGGTCTGGCTGGACTGCGATGTTAAGATTTCCAAATATAATTCACCATCTGTGACTCTCATGGCAGAGTCATGAACTTGCACAGGTCTGGACAAAAACAGTGCAGTAACTGAAGAATCTTTCCCTCCTCCTTCAACCACTCAGCAATCTAACAGTAAGCAAACATAACCAGTAGTTTACTTCCCAGTATCACACAACCTGTCCCCAAGCAAGTCACGAAATTACTTGACAAAGACCAACTACAAACATATTCAGTTTCAGATCAAGTAAGGGAATGAAAGCACATAGCAGCAGCTCTGAATGATCTCTTTGTGAAAAGAAAAAGCATTTATTTTCACTGTTCTGTGTATCTCAACAGCTCTTGACCTATGATGAACTCTCACCTACTTTAAAAGATGTGACACAAGTTATTCAAGTAGAGTGATCTGCGTAATTCTGGCAGAAAACTCCAAATGATTCCCAGTAGTTCCTTGCCTGTGAAATTTCTGAAGTATCATTTCTTTTTCTGCTCCTTCTCGAGAGCTGCATGCAGCTGTTCTGAGACTTGCTAAGTGACACAGGCATAGGATTAGCAGTGTACCAATGCACCATTCCAACCGCCTGTTCATGCCACAACCTTGAAGTAGTTGGAGAAAACCACCTCACAGACAAGCATCTGGCTAATGTAATCCAATGAAAAGACGGATAAAGGATGGTCAAAAAAACTCAACAACTGAAAGCATTATTTAAATAATGTTCACAGTTCACCAATCTACTCTGTAGCTTAGCAACACTCTTACATTCTTTGTTGATGCTAACCTGGTATTTGGCAGCATCTGCAGAAAAAACACTTATCACCACTTCTGTTAGCTGGAAAACTCTACTCCATTCTAGCAACGACTAAAAGTTACTCAATTATTCATAACTTCATCATCACTCAGCTGCAGCATATTTCAAGATCAAGGCATAAAATTCTGGGTTTGAGCTCTCTCTTCTGAGTACTTGTTTGATTTCAGTTTAAGGAACTACCCAAAGTTCCATGAGGGAGAAAATTTTCTGTGATTAGAAAGACAAAACTCTTCCACATGAAGGACAAAACTTTCTTGGAGGTTGGTCCAAGAACACAGAACAAACATTCCTACCAGGCAGCAACCACCATCATCAATTGCAAGTCCAAAGCACTTTTCTCACTCTTGCTATCCTTTACAACAAAACATTTTTTAAGCTCTTAGTACAAAACAAGATTCTCTTTTGTTAATACTTATTCCCTTGAAGCAGACTAACAGAACACAGCACTTACTGCACAGCTGAAGCATCACCAAACACTACAATGGGGAAGAGATCACTGGACCTCAGCAGAGAGGCTAGATCCCACTCAGTCCACCTTGGTATTACATTTGTGGCCAACAGCCACCATGCTCCTACTGCTTTCAGTGCTACTACTAATTGAGCTTTACCCCTCTTTTTATAACACGCACTTTTCACTGTTGTTTCAGAGGAAGAAAACACCAAAAAGCTGGCAATCATTTTTATTCATGCATCGTTTCTCATCATCAAATACCCTTACTGTGCTTTCTGGATACCTGCTTTAAATGACAGAGGCGATGGATTTGAAAACTGGTCTAATATAGAAGATAAAGGTTGCATCTTTTTTTTTTTTCCTCAGTTCTATTTCCTATGTTCCATAGCTTGTTAGCCAAAATTGTTCTGAATAGCTCATTGCACTGTATACACTGCAGTCTTCCTACCTCTTACGGCAGAAATATAACAAAGAACTCCAGCAAATTAGGTATATATGACCTCCTACACTTGAATCATGGATAGCTATCCTTGAAATTTTTTTCCAGATATATTCCTATCACAACGCTTAAAATAGTTTCCAATAAATACCCTATAAAGGATGTAAGGCTTAGTAGTTCTATAGTGTATCACTATTTTCAATAGCAAAGAAAAAAAGGATTAAATATTTGGGAATACCTCCTAAATTAATTTTATCAGAGAAGAAAGGGCACTACATATTTATAGAAGTGATAAACTGTCATTAAATCAGTATTTTAATCATTGTATGCAGTCTAGTTCAACAAAGCAGCAGACACCTTCACCAGCAATTTGGAATTGACACTCTTCTTTGTTTAAGGAAAACAGGGATACTGTTCTTTATTTTACACTGCCTTTAGTATGCAAATTACCTTGATGACATTATTCCATTGTGCAGTACACAAAGACAGATTACTAATTATTTGTTGGAGGAAAGCTCTTTTATGTCGTATTTTTTTCTTTACAAGCATGTAAGATGATTAAAGAGCAATCCTAAGTAGATAGAATAACAGAATCATAGAAATGTTTAGGTTGGAAAATACCTTAAGATCATCAAGGCCACTCCCTCTTGTCCTACGGCTTGTTCCCTGGGAGAAGTGAGAGACCTCCACCTGGATACAATCCTCCTTTCAGGTAGTTGTAGAGAGCAATAAAGTTTCATGAGCTTCCTTTTCTCAAGGCTAAATAACCTCAGTTTCCTTCCGCTGCTCACCAGATTTATACTCCATCCATCCATCCATCCATCCATCCATCCATCCATCCATCCATCCATCCNATAGAAATGTTTTTTTTCTTTTACAGTAGTAGCCAGATTAAGTTCTAGTAGGGCTTTGGCCCTTCTTGTTTTCTCCCTTCATAATTTCACAACACTCTTGTAGTCTGAGTTGCCTGCCTCTTCTTCCAAAGTCAATATACTCTCTTTTTTATAACCTGATTTCTTCAAGGTTTTGGATGGGACATTTCAACAAGTTTGAATGTTGTAAAACAACAAGAGAAGTAGAAATACTTGTTCTATTTTAAAATAGAATAAAAAGATTGTCTGAAGAGAAAATTCACTTTTTTTAAAAAGCAGAGTTAACAGTTCAGTTTATTATAAACAACATCTCATAAAAGAAATCCATTTTCATTTCAAAACGCATTTTTTTTGTCCCACCCATTTTAACATATATGTTAAAAACCCAACATATCACTATCTTTGTACACTTAACTCAATGTGAACTGAACAAGAATTTTAAAAGTCCTAAAAAGAAATAATTGGGGTTTTATTTTCATGCAAAATTTAAAAAATATTAATTTTGTACATGCAGACAATATGTACACGTAACTACTTTAAAAATTCATAAATATCCTTATGGTGTGTAGCAATAAATAAATACAAAACTACTACAGTAAAAATATTTTTTTTTTTTGAAAACCAGATTTACTACAGACACCACCTTTCCTTGGGAACATTAAGACAATGTCCACGTAAGTGTAGATGTTCAAATCATGAATAAATGGCTATTCCAAGCTATACGAATAATTCCATTTATTTTCTGTTACCATCACAAATACCATGCGTATACCAATGTATACCATTACAGTAATACTTTCTAATAATAATACAATTATAATAATATAAATCAGCTCCTACAGCCTGTACTATCATCATTGCCTGCAAATAACAGATACTGACGCAATAAAGTAAGCTTCCAGGAAACTGACTAAAAAATCTTGCCCTC
Source organism: Lanius collurio (assembly GCA_020086605.1). Classification (NCBI taxonomy): domain Eukaryota; kingdom Metazoa; phylum Chordata; class Aves; order Passeriformes; family Laniidae; genus Lanius; species Lanius collurio. The sequence goes on from JACBWW010000012.1 coordinate 8,642,307, forward strand.
ACAGACAGTATCCCTCGATAGAGCTTTATTTCTGGCACCTAGTTTCTACTTGCTGGAACTTGAACAGATGTATTCATGGAGCTTTCCTAAACTTCACAGATCTAGAGCTGAAATTCTGCAGATCTCTGTATTGAAGTCATCTGGGGAAGCAAGGTGACTGTGCTTGAATTTTTCATCTGATTCCTTCCTGACCTATAGAAGCACAATGAAAAAAACAAGTCTGTCTGAACAAGATTTAAAACAAGAAAACAAAGCCCTTTTGGTTTTGATTTTAGTCAGTATGGTAACTTCTCTGATTTTTCTTGAATTAACTTCCTAAAACAAAGATTTCATAGGAAATTCCAAGCTGGGACCCACCAATAGAAAAACTGAAACCAATGTTAAAAAAACTTGATTTTTTTACCTTCCAAGGACTGGAGCTGTAGGTTATACAGACCCTGAATATTTAGAATTCAGTGTTATTTGGATGGATGAGGTTAGGGACATAATTGATAAGATACTGAAAACTTACTGTATAACTGTTTAAGTTGCAGCATTCAACATTTACAAGCAGGTCTTTCAGCACTATGTGTAAGATGCATTCATTCATCAGTAACAGAGATGTGAAAGAGAATCTCAACACGTTTAAGCTTGACTACTTTGCACTCTAGTTTATTTTCATATAAATGGAATTTTAAACCTTTGCAGTTCTTTCCCCAACCTGAGCAGAAACAGAACATGTTAAGTGCTTGCACAGCCAGGAGCTCCCTCCTCCCCATCCTTCAGACAACACACAATGTAACCTTTGAGCTCAACTTTCTGAAACTTTTTTCTTTTCTGAGACAACAATTTACAAGCGTGCAAGCAATGCATATAGAATGACATAATATTTTATCACCTTCTCAGTTTGGAAAGACAAATATCTCCAGGGTAGGCCTGGTTCTTCTGTCTCAGAGAAAAAGGTGCCCAGACTGCAGCTAAGTGAGTTGATGACTAACAGAGTTACTCTCAGTGAAGTGGTACAAAGAAACAGCTGCCTTCCACTAACCCATCTCAGTTCTTTATTTCTTCACCTTTAATCTCACTTTCAGTTTTTCACTACCAACAGCCTTAATCTTTCCAACATTTTCCTTCTTTCCTGCCTTCTTTAAAAGTCACGCCATTGTTTTTCCTAAATCTTTTCTCCAGTCGCGCAACTGCTTTTCTCTGCCTTAATCTATTTATGCAAGTGTTGCATGCCCACAGATCATGCATGATCTGTACAGCTAATCATGATTTTAAACTAAGACCTTTTGAATAAAAGCAGTAGAAAAGCTTAACAAGTGACAAAGTCAAATGATATTAAAGTCTGTCTCCTCTGTAACTGCAGTACTAGCTGCAACATAATCCTCAAAACTAGAGGACGAATGCTAGTTTTCATACGTTAGAAACAACTGCTATTCAGAGATGAAAGCAAGCAAGCTTTTCAAAGGTACATTTACACTCACAGACACATCACCCCTCATCCTGTTCCTCAGTGGTTTCATCAACCATACCTGCATGTACATTATGTCAATAAAATTCTACATATATCATTGATTTTGCCTATTACATGCATGCAATGAAAAAGGAACTTAACAAATGGGGGAAGGGGTGACTGAGAAAAGTAATTCTCTTTCCAACCTGAGGAAACTTTAGACAAATTTGCCTTTGATAATCGACTGAACAAGCTGCACTGCAAGCATCAAGGGATGGTGCAGGGATATCTAGCAGGTGCTGCAGTTTATCACAAAACCGTCTAAAATAATTGGAAGTGACAACCAGCACTACCACAAATGATTTATTAGTCTTTCACTCAGCTTTTCAGCTTCCTCAGGGCCAGAATAAATAATTTACCAACTCTGTATCTTCCAATCATTAATTCTTCCCTGTGCATCCAAACTACATTTAACTCTGCTGGGTTCAGTGGAATTAAAAACACAATATGAAGACTTTTTCCCCCCCAAGTATAGTATTATCTGACTTTATCAAAAAGTAAAATTGTCAATCAAAATTTGTATTGGTGATAGAAGGGATTAGAGCAAGCAACTAAAGTTAAGTTACAAAATATCTGCAGAATAAAACGAAAGCTAAACTGGAGAGATATCAACAATGAAATGCTCCCAGGGGGTCAGGCGTGTTCTCCAGATATAAAGTACTGATAGTGTCTGAAGATATTGATGAGCATAGTTTTTCTGATCCATAAACTAACATTAGTTACAGGCAAACATCTTACATGTCCCACATTGGAAATGCAGGATGAAAACACTGGATAGGAAACATTCAGAAAATAAATGAAAAAGGAGATGTGAACAAAATGAAAGGATTAAACATAAACAGAATGCTTCTATAAAAAGGCAATACTTTCTGAGCAAATACGCTGAAGATACAAGATTTACTAATGCCCTTTTGTTCATATCACAAAAAAAGGAATTAAAAAAAGAGTATTGTACAAGGCAGAATTAGAAAACAGGAGTATAAAATGGCATAAAACCAAAGTACATTTTCAAATTTAAAAGAGAATACATAAGGTACCATATTCCTATTAATTATGTAGAGAAAACATAGAAAAAACAAAATCACACCCTAAATCCATTTTTGATGTAAGATAGTCTTCTCTCATTAAATCAGCATCTATGATTAAAACCAAGATCATTTTTGGTACATAATGTATTGCATTGTTAGAGCAGCATCTGTTTGTTGCACAGCAACACATTTTTCAGCTTTAAGAAACTGTACTGACATAGAAGAAACAGCCTAGTTTTAAAGATATAAAAATATTTTTACTTCCAAAACCATTTTGTACTAAAGGGGTTAATAACATTAATGTGCTAATATTCTGCATTCCAAGAGGAGGCTTCAAGCTGTTGGAAACATACAGAAGAAGAATTTTATGGTACTAACAGCTTTCCTTCTGTCCTATGGGACTGAGACAACTTGAACTTTAAGTGCTTATAAGAAAAGCTCTGTAAAGCTATGAAGGTTAATCAATAGCATTTTTACCAAGTGATAACATAGTCTGAAATAAAATAAATTGGCCATAGCAAAAATGCCTAACCCTTTTTCTCAATATTAATTTCAATACAGAGAAAAGTACAGTATGAACTAGAAGTCCAAAACAGCTGACATAAAAATAAGTTTTCACACTGCTTTTAACAACAGAAAAAAAATTCATAAACATAGGAAATTTAAGACAATTTATTTGAGAGCAATTATCCTACGTATTTCTCAAATGTCAATTATTCTTTTTAGTAAGACTGTAAAATCTGTACTCTAATTTTACTCTGTAGTAGGGTATTTCCTTTCTTCATTTAAAATGCAAAATCTTCTGCAACCAACCATGCACAAGCTGAACTCAACCTCCCAAAATGTTCAAGAAAATGACACTATTACAAGGGCTGAGTAATTTCATCACTATGACAGAGGATGTTCTAAAACAAGCCAAAATATTTTTTAAAATGCAATACTGTAAATAAAGCAAAAGTTGGAGAAGCTACATCACAGGCAAGGTATTGATATCTATGCTTTCCTCACAAGTTGGGCCAAAAACATCTTCAAAAACCTTGGTTCTCAGTAGACAGAGGGAAAGTACTCTGGGAAGCCTACCAAAGACAAAAATACACCTGATCCCAGCATCAGATCATTGAGTCAGAAGTCATTTACCATTGGAGTCAGATGTCTAGATTCATAAGAAAACACTTACTGTTGTCAAATTAAAAAAAAAAAATAATAAAAAATTACAAAGTAAGCTACCTGTTGCTCATGGAGTACAGACATGGATCCTTATAAAAGAACAGATCCAGGAAGCTGTTTTGTCATCTAACTTTTGATGCCCAACTAGTTATGGCATCTTTCTTGAACAAGTTAAAAGACTTGGAGAAAAATGGATTTGGACATCAATTCTTAATAAGAGTCCTGAATGCAAGTACATAATGAAGCTGTATTTCTAGACAGGTCTATTTACAGATTCATAAAAAAACCAAACAAATCCAAACCAAAAAAAAGCCCCACCACAAAAATCTGTGGCAAGTCTTCACATACTGAGTCTGGTCATATGCTTAGGCGAAAGTGCTTGGAAGTGACAGCTGGTCACAGAAAATAATAGGCTAATCAGAGGTTCAAGTAATTTTGGCAAGAAACAGGATTCAATATTTGATCTTTTTCTGATTAAAATGCAATCATAGCTATTGATATGATCATACACTCTCCAAATGACCTCTTACACAAAAATAATTTAGTAATATTTTAGCAGACTTTCGTCAAAGGATAAATAAAAAATTGTCTGAAATCAAAAAATGGGAGTGAGAAGGATCAAGCCCAAGGAGGAGAATAAATCAGCCTTAATACATTCAATTAGAAAGTTTCATTGAAATTTTCACTGCCTCTGGAAGAATACAAAAGAAGTGTACAAGAAATTCTCATACACGGTTCTCAGCATCTAAGAAACTAACTGCATTTTTTCATGCTCCTATCGGTTCTGGGTCTATCTATAGTCAATAATGTCCGCTTTTAAGAAGTGTCCCTAAGGGAGTACTGGGTAAATTTATATTTGTATTTATCCCAAAAGAAGTATCATGTTGGCAAATGTCAGTTTTGACAAAACATCCTCACCTAAGGCACAGGTTCACAGATTTTCTCAGTCACTCTTGGTGCGATTTTTCACCTTCATCAATCTAGTTTCCTTTCCTCACTTTTTTTTTCATCACAGCTATTTGTACATTCTGACAAAACCTTGAGGAAGAAGAAAAAAACACTCAGTTTTATCTGTATTTACCATTCAGTAAATCTGTCATTTTCACTTAATCAAAAGGAAGTGAGGCAGAGAAGGGCCACAGAGCGTATGTGGTGGTGAGCTAAGGATTGAACTTGTCATCTCCTGATTCCCACAGTAACACTTTCTGAGGTACACAGATCAACACTGCATCCATCATTACCATTTTGGCAGAAAGCATAGGTTCAACCTCCAAGATTCTCCAAAGCTGCATTTCAACCTGAGTTATCATAAAACTTTTCCTGTCCACTACCACAAAAAAGCCAGCAACCGACAAGGTATGAAAGGTAAACCAAAGTTATGAAACCTGTTGAGTACATTTCTGAATAGGGACCATAAACAACACATTTCCAAGGCTAAAACAAAGGAGAGAGAATTTATTTAGGAAAATGCTAAGGAGAGCTCTACAATGTCTGTAAAAACCCATGCAAGCTATTAAGTATGTGGCAACTTCTTGACCTAAGTCAAGGTTAAAATCCAGTGTCTGGACTATCCCTAGATGTCGAACTGACCTCTGAGACATCTAATTAATTGTCATAAAGGTTTCAAACCCGCAGAAGATTCTGGGGAAAAGAGAACAAACACACAACCCAAACCTGAAAAGTTAATTCCCAGGTGTTTCATCAATAGAAGTCAACTACATCAACTTAGAAATACTTGATGAAAAATTGCAAAAATGGTGCATTTTCCCCCTTCTTTTGAAGGAAGTGACTTTTATTTTTAATTTTAATATTCATGTCACTCAGCTGGTCAGCACAGTTAAACCAGCAATGTGTAGAAGTCTGATTTTCAAGTCAAAAAACTCATTATTGCAGCACAGACATTCAGGTCTATTCTCCTGTAAAGTATATTTTTCCTTTCCACACATAACGATCATTCTCAACAACTGAAATAAATGAAAGAAATTGAGATAAGATAGGAAGTGACATTACATAGGGGTGTATGACATTAGCTCAGACTTTAGCTCAGGAGTCAGCAGCGTTCATTGAAAAAGCTTTAAACTAGATTTGAAGAGGGACATAGCCAGACTTGACAGACATGAAGTGTGAGAAGAGAAACCTATAGCAACCACAGAAGTAGCAAACGGAGGCTTATGAGAGGATACCAGTGAGTACAATATTCCAAAGCCACAATCACAACATAGGACTATGGGGTATCCATTTTCACCTCCACTAGGGTATTGATGCGATCAAATACTTTCTATAAAGTATTTGATAGCTTCAAATACTTTATTGTACATTAAATTGTACAGCAATGCAAGCAGTATGGGGAACAAACTGGAAGAATTAAGACACCTGTGTGCAATCACAGGGCTTTGGTTTCAATGGGATTACAGCCATGTGGTAGGAGAGCTTCTGACTGGAATGTTGTCATGATGGACTACACGCTGTTTAGGAGACACAGACCAGGAAGGCACTGTGCTGAAGTCACCCTCTATGTGAAACAACACTTGGAATGCATTCAGCTCTGTCTTAGGATGGATCATGAATGAGTTGAGAGTTTATGGGTTAAGATAAAAGGGCAGACTAGCATAGGTGACACTGCTGTGTGTTTGCTACAAGACACCTGATCATGACAAGGAAGTGGATGAAGCCTTCTAGACGCAGCCTCAAAGTTACAGGCCCTGGTTCTTGTGGAGGTCTTAATCTACCCTGAAATGTGTCAGAGAAGCAACACAGTAAAGCACTAACAGTCCAGGAGGTTCCTGGAAAAGCACTGATGACAACTCTGTGAGACAGGCAGGGGAGGATCCCACAAAGAATGGTGTGCTGGCTGCTTGGCCCTAAACTAACTAACAAGGAATGCCTTATTGGTGATGGGAAGGCTGGGGGCAGCCTTGGTTTCACTGACAAGACCAGTCCTCAGGAATCTCTGACCCAAGACACGAGGGTAAAGGCATGTTGGAAAGAAGACTTTCTACTGGTCAAGGAGAATTGGGTTAGAGAACACCTAGCTAAACTTCCAATACACGAGCCCATGGGCCCCTGGCAGGACGCACTCATAAGCGCTGAGAGAGCTGACAGACAACTCAGCTAGGCTGCTCACGGTCATCTCGGAAAGGTCATGACAACCAGGAGAGATGCCTGAAAGCTGAAAGAAAGCAAATGTCACCCTGGTCTTCCAAAAGGGCAAGAATGAAGCCCCAGGAACTACTGTCCAGTCAGTCTCACCTCAATCCCTAGGAAGGTGATGGAGCACCTCTTTCTGGAGGCCATCTCGATCCACATGGATGACAAGAAGCTGATCAGGACTAGTCAGCATGGATTCACTGAAGGTAAATCATCTTAACCAACCTGATTGCCTTCTATAGTGAAACAACTATGTGAATGGATGAAGGGAGAGCTGTGGGTATTGTCTACCTCGACTTCAGCAAGACTTTTGACACTGTCTCTCACAGTATCCTCATAGGCAAACTCAGGAAGTGTGGACAGGATGAGTCGGCAGTTGGGTGGATTGAGAACTGGCTGAACCAAAGGGTTGTAAACAGTGGGACAGAGTCCAGGTGGAGGCCTGTCACTGCTGGTGTTCCCCAAGGTTCAGTACTGGGTCCAGTATTGTTTAACTTGCTCATCAATGACTTGGATGAAGGGGCAGATGCCTCCTCAGCAAATTCACTGATGGCACAAAGGTGGGAGAAGTGGCCGATACCCCAGAGTGCTCTGCAGCACTCAACAGGCTGGAAAGATGGACAGAGAAGAACTTTCTGGAATTCAAGACAGGTAAATGCAGGTTCCTGCACCTGGGGAGGAATAACCCCATGCAACAGCACAAGCTGGGTGCCAACCTGCTGGAAAGCAGCTCTGCAGAGGAAACCCTTGGGGTCCTGGTGGACAGCAAGCTGTCCATGAGTCAGCAGTTTGCCCAAGAAGGCCAAGGGAATCCTGAGGTGCATTAGAAAAAGCACTGCCAGTAGAGCAAGGGAGGTTTATACTGCCCCTCTACTCAGCCCTGAGGCGAGGGCACATCTGGAGCGCTGCGTCCAGTTCTGGGCTCCTCTCAGTAAAAAAAAAAAAGGCATGGAGCTCCTGGGGTGTGTCCAGTAGAAGGTGGCAAAGATGATAAAGGGACTGGAGCATTTCTTTAATAAGGAAAGGATCAGAGAGTTGAGCCTGCTCAGCCTCAGGAAGAGATGACTGGGAATGGGCCTCATCAATATACATAAGTATCTGAAGAGAGGGTGCCAAGAGGATGAAGCCAGGCTCTGCTCACTGGTGCTGAGCAATAGGACAGGAGGCAGTGGGCAGAAACTGATGCACAGGAAGTTCCACTTGAACTTGAGGAAGAACTTCTTTACTGTGCGAGTAATCAGGCACTGGAACAGAGAGGTTGTGGAGTCTCCCTCACTGGAGATATTCAAGAACCATCTGGAGGCAATCCTGTACCATGTACCCTAGGATGACTCTGCTTGAGCAGGGAGACTGGACCAGATGACCTACTGTGGACCCTTCCAGCCTGACTCATTCTGTGATGTGAGTAAAGGAGGTTTATTATTTAGTGGAAGCAGGCCTCGTTCACATTGTCCTCATATTGGGGCATGTCCAGTCCACCCATGAAGTAAGACAGCTGTAAATATATACCAAAACCAGCAAATGCCATGAGCTTTTCTGCATTCTGCACAAACAAGCATCATGCAAACCATTTAATTTTGCTATTTCATACAACAAATAGAAGGCACGGTAATTTTTGCAGTGAAAAATCACTCTCTATGTAAAGAAATGCCCAGACTTAGGGAGCAACATACTCTCATAATCAGCATAACAAAGGCAGCACAAGAGAAAGCAACTCAACTTCTAATCACGTTTTAGCTAACAGGTTGGTAGACACAACCATATGGAACAAGTAACGCCTCTTATCTGAATGAATGGAATGCACTTCAGCTGTGTGTTTGCTATCCTTAAATTATTAAGACTATGGGCGCGCTATCTACTTGAGAACAATGTAATAAAACTAGAACATTGCAACTTTCAAAGCTCAAATACATTCAAACATGAGGTCTCTAACATGCTTTACCTGTCCTATTCTAAGAACTTCCCAAAGAAAACAGAAAAATCATTAAAATTCAGTTGTCGTTGTAGCAATATATTTTAAAAACATAACTGAAAGTAAAAGACTGAAAACTACTGAATATCAGAAAATGATCAGTGACAAAAATGAAACTTTGCATCACCAGGGCTTATGACAATTCTACTATGCGACCCCTTCCTCCTCCAGTCTTCCTTCCATGTATTTAATCATCTGTTAGCAGAAATTTTTGTGGAATTGGCTGTCAAAAAGAAATAGTGAGGATGATCATGTTTTCACAGAAGCAATGTTAATAATGCATGAGGAAATGCAAAATATTTAGTTGCAATTTTCTGAGCTATTTAGCAAAATATTCACTAATCTTTTGCTTCATATACAGTATTTGGGTAAAAATAAAATCTCTACCCCCAATCCCTTCTACCTAATCAGATAAATTCCTCATATTAATTAGGCAAGTAATTATTCTTTTTACTTACTCCATATATTCTCTCCTTATCCCTTTTAAAAAGGTGCTCTTTCTTCTTACCTTTACCAACCAAATCTCTGAGTGGAACAGTCCTTGGGTAACACTCCCCAAGAGTCCCATTCCATTTGCAGGACCTGGTCTTCCTTGAGCAGTACCATGCCAGTATCTATTAAAGGAATGACATAGCATGGATCAAGCAATCCAGAGGTTTTCTGAAATGTGTGGACCACGAGTTCATGACACAAATTATTAAGCAGCTGCTGAGGGGAAGACTTTCTGTTGGATCCCATACTTACACACAAGGAAGAACAGATCAGAGCTGGAGACCACCTTAGCTGCATTTACCAGAAGATGGTGGAATTCTATATCCTGAGAGGAGGTAAAAAAGCAAAAAATGGGATCATAAGCCTACACTTCAGTAGAGGAGACTCTGACCTCTTCAGAGATTTGCTTGGAAGAATCACCTGGCAGATAGTTGTAGAGAGAAGGGTCCAGGAAAACTGAATTGTCAGGGATGTCCTCCTTCAACCTTAAGAACAGTACACGCCAAACACTATGAAAATGAGCAAACATGGTAGAAGACCTAAACGACTCAACAAGCAGCAGCTGGCAGAACCCAAACACAAAAACAAAGCATACAGGAGATGGAAGCAGGGACATACAAACTGGGATGAATATTAAGACAGTCCAAATATGCAGGGACAGGGTAAGGGAAGCCAAAACGCAGCTGAACTTGAACACAGAAGTGATCTGAAGGGCATCAGGTACATCAGCACCAAAGGGAAGATCAGACAACGTATGAGCCTAGTGCTGAAAGGGAACTTCATCACACAAGACAAATAAAAGACAAGATCCTCAATTCTTTCTTTGCCTTGGTCTTTTCTGGTGAGACAAACCTTCAGCAATCCCACATCCATAAAACCATTGTGAGGTAGGATCAAGTTTGGGAATATTGAAACAAACTGTACATAGTGTTTGTACAAAATGTACGTAAAATAACACAAGTCTATGGGCCCTGAAGGGATGGACTCATGGGTGCTAAAGAGCTGCTTAATCTCATAGCAAGGCCATTCACAGTAATATGTGAAGGGGAGTAGAGAACACAGCAGGTCTTAAGGACCTCAGCAAACCAAATGCCACCACTCTCTTGAAGAATAGTACAAATGAAGATCCACGGAATTACAAGCTGGTCAGCCTCACATCAATCAGCAAAAATAATTACACCACGTGCCACACTACAGGATCTGCAGAGCTTTGCAGAAAAGAACAGCCAAGGATCTGCAGAGCTTTGCAGAAAAGAACCCAGGCATTGTAGTGGACATCATGCTGAACATGAGCCAACAATGAGTACTCATGGCAAAAGAGGCCAAGACCATTAGGAAGCGCTTTACTAGAAAGTCAAGGGAGGCAATTCTTCCTCTTTAGGCAGCACTGCTGATATCCTTCTGGAATACTCAATAGAGTTTTGGGCTCCCCAGCATAAGAAAGACACAGTCTTACTGCAGTGCACCCAGCAGAGGGTCTGAAAGGTGATTAAGGGTTTGAAGCATATGAAATATGAGCAGATACGGAGAAAGCTGGGACTGTTCAGCCCACAGAAGAGAACGCTCAGCAGCTTTTATCTATTTCTAGACATTTCTGATGGGAAGAAGTGCAGAAAATTGAGCCTAATTCATTTAAGTGCCAGTCAACAGACAAAAGTTAAGGGATACAAATACAAGGAAACTAATTCAAAAATATGAAGAACTTCTTTTACTTATAGGATAATCAAAGACTGGAACAGGTTGTCCAGAGCAGTCGTGGAGTCTCCACCTCCACCTTTGCAGATATTCAAAACCAAGCCAGAAAATCCCCCGAAGAACCTGCTCTAGCTGACCCTGTACTGAGATGAGAGGTTGCAATAAATGAACTCTGATGGAGTCTTCTGACCTTAAATATTATGTGAATCTGTAATTTGATTTATGGGAAAGCATAAATGGTTTTGCTTGAGTTATTTGTATTCAACAGATATTTATACATCACTAGTGTTAAAAATATATATACACATATTTTCAAATATTGTCATGCACATTTATTTTTCTGTTGTTTTTTGAGACTCTGAAAGCATAATGTGAACAAAACACTGCACTTGATAGCATGATCTTAATGAAATAATTGCACAAAAATATTTCTTTGACAACAAAATACATATATTCACACACATTGACACAAATCTTGAATTTAACCAGAGCATGAGTTTTGAATACAAAGTGTTTGCACATTCATTCATGTTTGTACCAGCAGAAGAACTGTAAAGAAATCTTTTGTAGGGAAATATTTAGATAAATGTTGAAAACCAAAGGCTTACAAGATGGAATGGAAGTGTATCTGAGAAAAACTGCAAGATAAAATTTGAATTCCTGTACTCCAGATGTCAACTAAGCCTTATAAATTACGCATATATTTTTACCTTAAGACAACTTTGGAACACTGAAGTAACAATGCATCACAGGGAACTTATTTAAGAGGAGCCCTATCATATTGAGCCAAACAGCTCATTCTATTTCTGACAATACAGGCTTTGTTTCTGCATTCATTTTTCTGGTGTCTGAGAATTTTAAAAACATTGTTGTACTTCCTGAAGATCAACAACAGTAAAAAGAGAAAATCAAGAGTTAAAAGTAGCCAAACATATTATAATTTTCACTCCTGCTGTTGTAAAGTAACAGAGAGAGAAACTTAAGAGATGGTAAGCTCTTACTACCAGTGCATTTCATGCACCTGGCAGCAATATTGCTCTCACCGTTCCTAAGCATTGGGTCCGAGTATTGCTTGATGACTGCCTCCTACCCCCTTCAACTGTCTTTTTTTCAATCCTTCCTTGAACTAGTACTAATGTAGTCAGATCAGAAAGTTAATGAAGATCAAAATTAACATAGCAAAAGAATGCCTGGATGCACAAGCAGCAGGATGCATAAAAGTGGTGAAAACACATGGCTGGGGAAAGGGGCTTAGCAAGGCTACCTTTCTCAGTACCTGAAGTGGTTCTCCCAAAGAGTCATCATTATTATGCTTCAGTTTATACTGCAGAGTAGTATTTATTCAAATAATAACTAACCTAGCTGTTCCAGAACAAAGGTAGCTGAAAAAGAACTTCATATTGATCCAGAAAGGTTAAAATGCTCATGCTATCCATATCATTTCCATTTTCAGCAAAAGCAAAATTCAGTCACTCATTAGTAGCCAGACTATTTTTTTTTAATTCACTTGCCCATGTAAACTGAAATTGCCAAAGGAATTTTAATACTACAAACTGAAAGTAAGGTGCACAATCCCTCCTAAAAGATAAATGTGCAAAGAACCAAGAACTTCTGGCTTACTTTAAGATTTGAATGCTTTATAGGGAGGAAGAAACAAACAAACAAACAAGAAAATCACTAATCTTTTGGTTTCTTCTACTTTTAAAAAAATTAGCCTTTCTAAAAGGTTTTCCACAATTTCCATTAGCAACAACTGTGAAAGCTGAGCTGCATTTCCTCCAAAATTGCAAACTTAGACTATATTGTTTTGCCTTTAGCCATTTAGCAATACTGCCTTCCTGAAGTCAGCTTAATCTCATAATTAACAATTCTATATCATTAATAGCCCTTACTTCTGATTTAGAGTGTTTTAGAGCACATAATCTTTTCATATTGTCGGTTCACAGAGAAAAATATCAACCTTTTTGTTTGTGAGTTTTTCTGAGCTCCACTCTGTCCCAGGCCACCACCAACAGATTCACCTTGATCCTCTCAAGTTCAATGACTGTAACAAACTCAGTTCAAGATCAGGATTCTTTGTCCATAAAGACCACTGGTCAGACTGAGCTTTCCTTTGTAAAGTAAATCTAATTTACCCTTTTTCTACAGTGCTGACATGCACCTTAAAACAAGACAACCAGAACAGTCCTACGGTCAAGATTATCCAGTAGCTTTAAAAAATTACCACACTAAATTTACAGAAAGAAGTCAGAAAAGAAAAAGGGAAAAGATCCTTCAAAAACAGCTGTAGCATGTAAAAGAAATTAGCCTGAATGGCTGTAGGGAAAATATCAGCAATAGGCTTTGAAGAAATCTGGCTTGGGTCACTGAAAAGAAAACAGAGGCAGATGCTAGGCTGCCTAGCCCAGGTCACTGCAGGGAGAACAACAGCTGGTTATGTGAGTCTTGCCCAGGACCCAGAGTTGGTGCTTGATTCTGCTGCACAATTATTCAATAATTCCTTGATGATTTAGGTATAGGAGAAAACAAGATGGATTTTTTTTTTTTTTTTTTTAGTGGAGGTATGACAGATTGAACCATTTATTTACATTTAGTAACAATACTCCTGTGTACAGCAAACAAAAGAGTTCATATGTGGACTGGCTACACAGATCTACCTCTGAAATATAAGTAAGAGGTTTTTGAAGTGCTCTATCAAGTTATCAATATTTTAACAGCTCTCTTAAAAGCTGTTTCATAATAGTGCAGATACTTTCAAGACTGTCTATATTCACTCCCTATTAACTGTAGTATATTTTAAGACATTTTATTTTCATATTCAAACGGGTCAGAAGAGAGAGTGTCCTCTGATCACTGTATCCACAATCACTTTTAGCTGAGAGTTAAAAAATTCCTTTTTATAACCCACCAATGAACATTCAATTCAACTTAAGGGAGTTGTTGTTCATCCACTCAAGGTTTTTATTAAAACCTCTACCATTGTAATTTCTGGATTATGTTACAGAAAACTGAACTCACATTACACATCCTGGTAAGCAGAAGAGTTTTTAAAGTGAATTTTTCCATGATTGCCCAGCTCCCCATTTCATGACTCACGCATATTATTCATCACTCCTTTTCATGAAGACAAGAAATTATAAATGATTACCATCTTGATTTGTCTGAGCACTGAAAAAAGTATCTTTAGAATCAATGGACAACTCTACTCAATAGATCAGCTAGTGATTCAAAATATGTTTCACTAAAAATGCATAATATGCCTTCAGATGTGCCCATAGTTTTACTTAATTGTTCCGAGACTGTATAGCATGCACATGCATACAATAAAGGCTCTCTCTAAGAAAGAGTTTCAAGAATAGTACTTTTTAAAGGTGAATAAAGAGAAAAAAAACATTTAATTTTTTTTGAGGTTGTTACCAAAATAAACTTCTCAATTCCAAGTTATTTTGACATTCATTCCCAGGTAGTGCAGGTATTTATTAAGAACAAGTAGGCATAGCAAGGCAAATAAAATCTTCAGAAATTATGAAAGAAAATGTTAAGAAAATTTTCTTTTGAACCAACTAAAAAAAAAAGATAGCTTAGACAGACCAAGGCAAGGAGTTTCCTAGCAGAGAAACAAAAGCAAACAGTATAAAAAATGAACTGTATAGAAACAGAAAAATGTGAAAGAAGTAAATGGAAAAGTTTAAATCATACAAATTTCATGCTGAAGCTTACTATACAAAAGTAAAGTTTTGTAGTACTAATCTAAACCCTTATGTATGAAATGTTGGAAGTGAAATAAATATGTTTAAATGGTACTGTTCCAGATGCCTTGGATCTTTTAAAACTCCGGTTAACTGAAACATGGCACTAACTACACACATACGCTGATATATAAAAACATGAGAATTAATAAAAACAACAATCAAAAAAGGTAGAATAACAAAGCTCTTCACACTTAATATTTTTGCAACTACTACACAGAATGTTTTTAATGTTTGCTTATCCTCACAACAGAGTAAGGAACATTACATACAGCTATAACCATATGTCAAATGTAAGAGCCTAGGAAAAAGAAATAGCCTAAAATTAATGTTTATTAAATAGAATGTTGTAGACAATATATTCATCATCTTCAGTGCTACTATTAGCTTGTCATAAGTTACACTTGAATGTTTACAAGATCAGAACTTCAGCTGAGAGGAAAAACCTCTTTCAGTAAAGTCACCACACTAGGCACAGCCTTCTTCACTGAACTTCTTGACTCTTCACTGCATTGCTAGTAAGATATTTGAGGCTCTTTCTGGTAGGCATCTTAATGTATATGGTAAAATATTATACCTAGACATGGCAAGACAAGGTATGATGGTGGTATTCTACAAGCATGCTAATTGCATGCAAATAAGGGGAAGTTACACAAGAAAAACTGATTTTTAGCTTCTCTCAGCACTGGAGACAGAATGAACAAGACTAAGATATTCTGACTACCACCACACTGCTAGTAAGTTGCATCCAAGGTAGACATGTCTTGGCAGTATAGGCAAAATTGTGAAGTGCTCCTTATCTAGATATGACCACATTCATTAAAACATATTTCATTAAGAAACAGAATCAGCAAAAACGTTCTAGAATTGAGGCTGATAAAAACAACAAGCTATGTTTCTCAAGTTGTTAGTCATCTTTCAGGTACGAATCATTCCCCACAGTTAACACAAATAAGAAAAAAAACCCAGGAAGTATTGCTTCAAGTTTATATAATGTTCACTACTATTACTGAAATATAACTAGTTACTGTAGTTCTCACGAAGATTTATTTCACTGCCTGCAAAATAGGAGGCATTTCCTCTCCAGGAAAGGTCACCATAATACGAGGACAGTTTACATCAGGTGACTTTATGAATATCATATAGAAGAAATGAAAAGGGGAGCTGTTGTAAAACCAAAAAATATTAGATTGCAGTTTAGACTATGAACATCTGAGAAGCTGTGTTTTACACAAAAATATAAAACAATGATAACAGTGCAAACAGAACAACTCACAATTTACAATGTGAATGTTTAATCATGCAGACATACCTTTTAAAGCTCTTTCAGATAAAAAGGTAACAACTTTCATACAGTGAAAAGTATGTAAATAAATGCACCAATATTGTTGTAAGGAGGTAGATATTTTGATAATATAATAGAATGATTCAACTCTGTCATTGCTTTCAGATGTCCAACACAAAAGACCCGGTACTCTTAATAATCTACTGTTGCTACCAACATTAAGCCTGGAAATTTCTATCATCATAATATTGCTGACTACAGTTACACCATTTCTCTCAAATTCACATATTCCTACAGCTGCAGTCTCTCTATGGGATCCTTAGTGCAAGTCAGGAACAACTGCTTATTCCTTTTGGACCATGCTGTAGAGTGTAATCATGGACTGGGCCTGGTAACATTATGCTTGTACCTATTTCCTCTTGAAGACATTCTCTTTCTAGGCAGTGTTGCAAAGATTTTTCTGTGAAACACACAGAATTTCTGCTATGTTGAGGCTTCTTGTTTTGTTAGGCTTTTTTAGCCAAGGTCTTACTAAGATCCATATTTCATGTGAACTTGTATTTTAAATAATGTTTGTAACATATATTTTTAAAATATCAGACTTTCATCAATGTCAGCTCTGATCAATCCTACATCCCTTAACACAGACTTCCAAAATGCACTGCAACGCAGCTACCCTGTAAAATGAAACAGAACTTGAATATTCATTTTATAAAGCCAACACATGTGTTTGGTCACAAATACTGGATTATTTCTCTAGTATTTCCTTCTTTTTAAACTTGTAAAGTTTGATTTGAGAGTGCTGATCCCTATTCTGTGAAGCAAGCTAGCGTCATTAGGATGACAAAATCAAGTCTTATTGTGGCAAGAAGAAACATCATTTAGTGTCAACAACACACTGCTATTGATTTGAACTCCTCCTTGCCTCACGGGTGAAATAACAAGCTCCTACACACAGACTCTCTAAGCATACCAATAGAGGAAAGAGGCAAGAAAAATACTAAAAATGGCTGTATTAAAGATACAACAGGAAATATGTGACTCATGAGATGCAAATTCTTTTATCTGTATGAAACAAATTGAAGAAGAGCTTAATATGGCTTCTGCAATTTCTATGGAGTTAGATTAGAACAGAAATATACCTATCAATAATATACCAGATTTAGGCTTCCCAACCAGTATCTCCTAACTGTTCAACACTCTCTCTGAAACAAGTCAGCTTCATTTTCATTATCTAATACTTACTAATCACTTTTCTAAAATGTTGTCTTATTTTAGCATACTGGTTCACCATTTCAGCAGAAATAATCCCATAACAACACTGGTAGGATCTCACTAAAGCAGAGGTAAGAAACTGTCAATGCAGCCAGGTTGACTCTTTTCCTATTTGTGAACAGACTCTAATTCAGAGGGGGGAAAAAAAGTATCTTTCTCTTTAAAAGATACACAAAAGAATTAAATCATGGTCATGCAACATCAATATAAATACTACTTTGCAGTGCCACGGTTTTGGCTGCAATAGAATTCATTTTCTTCCTTAGCAGCTGGTACAGACCTGTGTTTTGGGTTTAGGATAGGACGAGAACAATGTTGATAACACACTCATGTTTTTGTGGTTGTTAAGTAGTGCTTAGTCTAAGTCAAAGGACTTTCCAATGTCTCGTGCTCTGCCAATGTGGAGGTGCACAAGAAGCTGGGAGGGAGCACAGCCAGAGCAGCTGATCCAAACGGGCCAAAGGGATATTCCACGCCACAGAATATCATGCCCAGTATATAAACTGGGGGGAGTTGACCACAAGGGGCCAATCACAGTTCAAGGACATGGACAAGCTAGGTGTCAGTCAGCAGGTGGTGAGCAATTTAATTTTTTTTAAATTCTTTTCCTTGGGTTTTATTCCTCCTCTCTTTTTGTTTTCTCTCTTCTCGTTACTATTATTATTACATTTTACATTATTTCGACTTTTATTTCAAAATCTCACGGGTTTTACCTTTTTCCAATTCTCCTCCCCATCCTATCACAGCAGAGAGGGGAGTGAGCGAGGGACTACAAAGTACTTGGCTCCCAGCTGGGTTAAACCACAACAAAAATCAATAATGCCTTTTCTAGAACTTAAAGCTACGTATTTAAGAAAATCTGCAAACTAAAAAATGTAGAGAGATGAAATACTACTTGTGTTGTCTAACTGCACACAAAATTTAAGCTAATTTCAAACACTTTTGTAGCATCAATTTAGCATGCTAGAATTTCACAACCTATCTTTTAAAACATGAACAAAGTAATATACAAGGCATAAAAAATTATTTCAAGATAACTTCCTTTTTAAAAATACAGAAGTATAGGGAACAAAGCTACATACCACATCCAGAAAATGGATGAGGTGTGAAAGAAATCTCTTGTTTAATGTGACCTTTGGCTGTACTTCCACTTGTCATCATTATGAAGTAGCTGCTCTCAGTGCCAACACATAAGCTGCGTTATATTATCCCATAACAGTAGTAGCACGTCTTTCAGGGAGCGTTTCATACTTCAAGAACCTGGTGGCAGAATGCACTGACAGCACTTACCTTTGTAGCTGCTTATAATAGGTCTTATTCAACAATAAGAACTCATTTACAAAAGGAAATAAGAGTGTACTAAATTTCAGAGAGCATATCGCATAAACTAGGATGTGTTGAGGAACTCCCTTGGAGTTCTCAGCTTCAGTGAAAACATTCAAATAAGGAGAAATGTAAATTTCAGATTGGAACTCTGCCCCAAATAATAATATTCAGGGCTTTGTAACTGTGCACAGACCAAAAATACTGCATCATTAAGATCTGCAACATACTTGACTTTTCTTAACGCATGTAATTAAGAAAATATTTCTGGAAAGAAAACGAATTTGAAATTCAAGTAAGATTAATAGAACAAATACGACAAATTTACGTTTTATACAATGGTAGCAAGCTGCAGAATAAAAATCAGTAGCTATCATTATCTAAAGCTGTTCATCTAACACCATAGAGAGAAAAACTATTGATACATACTGTACACACATTTTTATCCATGTATATAAATCAAAGGAAACAGCTTCCTTTAAGGCAAGCATATGAAGATACTAAAGCAAGATACAAATTAAATATTCATACATTCAATATTTCAAAATAAGGAATTTGGATATACACATGCATAATTTAAGTTCTATAGTGAAACCTGTCTACAGAGGCCATTTCTACTGTATTTCAACAGCACTGAAACTTGAAATGTACAATGCAGCCTTTCCATGCTGTGTTAAAACTTTAAAGTATATAGTAATTCATTTCAAGCACTAAACATAGAATAAAGGCCACATTATGCACACGGCACTTCTGCAGAGGAACTGCTGCTTTGCCCTATTCATTACAGCTCTGAACCAGGGATGTCAGTCCTGCAAGGTGGTTTCAGACTGCCCAAAGTACTCAGTAGGAACTGAGGCCAAACAAGCAACTTCAGGAACAAGGTGGCTCACTGGCCCTGAATATCCATCAGTCAGAATTGACTGAGTCCAAGTCAAATTCTGATCCCAGGCACCAATTTAAACTCTGTTGAGATGGTGCTCACATAAAAAGTGTGAAATTTGCCCCTTACATTACTAGTACACATTGACTCAAGCCTCTGTGAAGATGATATTTCAGACCTTTATGATTGGCAGAGGAAAGGAACACAAAAATAAGTTTCACACTATGTTGTTCACTAGAAATGATTCTTTGTGATCACAAAACCTGAAAGTAGTTTACATACAATAACACAGACATGTTAAATTTGAAGAGCTTATAAATACCTATGCATGCAAAAAACTCTGTGGGGGGAAAACCCTACTATCCACCTTCCTCCCTATCTTTTTCTCACGTGTCTAAGGAAACCACTATTCCTCCCCATGTACTTAAAACCTTGCCACTAAAAAAGAACCCTCTATATGGGTTATTAATGTGAATGTTTTGTTTTCTTATTAAAGGTTAAATGTATGAATTCAAGTACCAAAAGTCTCATTTAAAAAATATTCATTTCACTGGGACAAAAATATCTCATGTTAACTTGAAGAATAATTAAAGACTATTTATTAAGGGGAAATAAAACTACTCTATTTATACACAGTTTAAACATTTATCTTTGCCCCTTAGAGGTCACTCATTTGATCTTGACACACCTATGGAATCACAGAAGCAAAAGCTAAGTAAGTAGAAAAGTGGTATTAAGCAATATAAAACTAAACAAAATTAGTATCTACATGGTAAATTACTTCATTGAAAACCATCTATGGATTCTGCAAAGAATATACTTTTGCCTTAGAGCTAGTACTTTAATTTTCAAGAACCAAGAAAAAAAAAATCAAAACTAGTCAGTAACAATGCAGCGTCGAAAAGCAATAAACTCAAAATTAAGTTATAAATAATTTAAAGCATGTCATGAAGATGTATTAATAATTCATCAGATAAATAATTTACTAAATAATCAAATAAATAAATAATGAAATACATAAATAAATCAGCAAATAAATAATTCTGCAAAATAACCTAAACAATAAGTCACTAAAACAAATGACAAACCTACAAAACTACAATGATTTTCTAAATTCTGATAGTTTTAAATAAACAAATGTATATAAACTAGATCAATCTTTGGTGGATAGAGAAATATTTTTCACTGCTATTGGTGAATTCCTGATTACACTGCACAAGGATACAATTTTAGATTTTACAAGAGTGCAGTTTTTCCCTTGTAAATTATTAACATGATTGCTACAATACATCCTGCTCTGTATTTTACACGTAATCCCTTCATGTAGCTCATTTTTACCCCCCAAAATGAAAATCTCTTTACAACATTCTTAATTCACACATTTCTTTTTTTTTCCCTGGGTGCAGTACTTACAACACTGCAATAGCCTTCTTGGTGGTTCTCTTATTGTCTTCTGCAAACCTTCAGAAGTTTTGCTGCAGGGGAAAAACAAGTAGAATAACCTTAATTATTACAGATGGTATCTCGTTCATTAGCAGATGACAACATTTTATTTGAAAGCACAAGAAAAGCTGTTTTATAATTCTACAAAGCAACTTAATGTGAAACAACCATTACAGTTTGCAGACTACCGAAAGTTTTTAGAAGTCTTTGGTGGAACGAGTTCAAGCAGACTGAGGCCTGTTTCTTGTATTTAAGCTGACACACAATCTGTGCAAACTGGCACTAATTCAGATGTAAAGACAAACCACGAGAAGGACAAAATACTTGGCTGACATCTAATGTTATCCTTGATTTTGGAAGTTCATAGTCCTTGAAAGAATAGAGTGAGATCATTTAATATCCACTATCTAAGTATGTTCACAATTTAATTAGAATACTGCACTCCAAAGCAACACTGGTACCACAAAGGTCAAAATCCACTTCTCCCCAGTTAATTTTCAGTCTCCATTTATTTTAATGAATAATACTGACAGTCATCATAGCTTTCTTCAAAGTCGTATTCTGTAAATATAGCAGTTGAACAAATGTGCCACAAGTGTAATTGTGTTACCAACTTTTACCTGTTTGGTTAAAAAGGTTTATTTGCTTTCTTCCACAACATACTTTTCATACAGGAAAGAGCAAAACCGTTTTACAAACCATGCTACTGACATGGATTCTTTCTCTCTGTACTGGACTGTAAAAATTAAGGGATACATCAAACCTGAGTTTATATATTGTATACATGCACCGTTCTTTGCTACTTGTTTCAAAGGGAGTCAGCGTGCAGTGTTGTTTCTGCAAGTAATATCTCAAATTGCTGATGGTGCTGCTGTATTTCAGCATTTACAAGCATAAAGGATAATTTACTCTTAAAACTACCTGGCACATTATATTTAACAAGTCTCAAATTCTCTTTAGGGATTATAATAAGAAAACACTTTGCTTAATCATAAATTTTATATTTATCTTGGCTAAACACCCTCCTTTGGATAGACTGCCATGTTTTGTCAAGAAAAATCAACACAGTGGAAATGAAGTACTTGTTCTGTTGTGTGGTCATTCAAAAGAGTATGTAGAAGTAATGTAAATGTGCACCAGTGCTGCTGATAATTTCACGCTCTCATACGCTCATTTCAATTTGCTTTAAAAAGGACTATTCCTCCTGGCTAAATATAGTCATCATGAAAAAGCATACCTCCCCTTTGAGCTAATAACACTGCAAGCCCCAAGACACAACACTACAAAAAAACTTCTATATTTTAAGGAACGTGAAGCACTTTCTTCTCACAGTATGTGTTTCTGAAGTGGGACAAATGAGACTGTTTTTTTATAAAGGTATTCTCATTTAGTGTACAGATTTCTGTTTGAAAATGCCAATTCCCACACCACATCTCTGAATCCTATCCACCCCCAAAACAAATCATATATTTACCAAATCCTTCTTTTTAAAAGCAATGGGTCCTTGTAAACGCAGCCTATACACATTAAAGGATTTTGAGGATTACTGGGACATACAATGGCTCTGGAGGTTCTGCAATTTGACCTTCTACAGGAAGAAACATTTAGTCATAGAGAATTCATGTGCAGCTTTGGAGCCCCCGGTAGCAAAGTGTTTTTTCACCAATGAGTTACAGTAGAGCTAAAACTGTAGTTACAGTTACTGATGTCTTAAATCCACATTTTTTTATTCCTTTTAAAATTTACTTATTTTTTAATTACTTTCATGTTTAATTGAGGCTTCCAATCTATGGTTACAGAATATACCTCCTCAGACAACTAAATCTGTCTAAGCTGTAGGGTCATAACTCCCTGCTCAAATAAGACATGTAAATCATTCAAAGAAGGACACAAACCAGCCAATGACCTGGGACACTGCCACCTTTCTCCTACTTGCAATCATATGCGAATTCCACCCTACAAAAGAGACAAAGACAGAAACTGAGTTTGATTCCCTTCCTCTCTTCTGCCAGCTGGTCCTTTCTCCCCCCCCAGCCCTCAAACACTGCACAGGTGCCTTACACAACAGATCATGAGGAAAACTCGTCAACAGAGGACTAAAGACGAAGGCACTGATGTTCAGGTGTACTTCACAGAGAACTGTAAAAATCCAGCAATCATGTGCTG
Source organism: Lanius collurio (assembly GCA_020086605.1). Classification (NCBI taxonomy): domain Eukaryota; kingdom Metazoa; phylum Chordata; class Aves; order Passeriformes; family Laniidae; genus Lanius; species Lanius collurio. The sequence goes on from JACBWW010000012.1 coordinate 8,665,424, forward strand.
CATTCTCTACTCTGACCAATCTCGGAAGCTGTGCTACAATAGGGACTCAAGTTAATTTGGGTGATAATTTAAGGAACTGGATTGTACTCCATACCTAAGAAAAAATTTCTAATATTTACAATAGCCAAATTATAAATATGACTCACAGTAAAAAGACTGAGCAACAAGCTATTCCATTCTCTACCTTTTGATATTGCCATCACCAGAAAGCTTCTTAGTTTTAAGGCACAAATCAGACCAAAAGAAACCACATACTGCTGCTTCCTTCCCATAGGAACTCATGAATATAGGAAACAGGGAAATTTGAGATAGAGATTACTATGTAATATCAAAATGTAGGATTTTTTTTAAATACTTAGGAGTAAAGACAGGGAGAAAGAAAAAGGCTGGACAGACCTGCTATACCAAATTATAGTTAATGTAAGGTACTGACCACTGTATTCTGACCCACTTTCCAAAGATTCTTGGAACTGTTCTAAGTTACACAAAATATTTTGCATTATCAATGAAAAAAAATAAATAAAAGAAACTTGCAATTAATTACTATATTTGGGAACTTAAATAACGCGTAAATCTTTCAAGACCAGAAGATTCATTCTTCTGCCACAACTCCCTCCATTTATTGCAAAAATTAAAGATTAACTGTTTGGTCCACTACACACAGAAAGATACTTCTGTGATGCAGTACAGTACTTCATAAAAGTTTTTTTACGTATCTGATTTTTTTAATCATAAAAAGTAAAAAGGTGTTTGTTATACACATTGTTAAGTCTAACTAAAAACTGTAAAAGTAACTGAGTCCTACAATGTTATAGGATAATTATGAGTTTGTTCTTCACAAAAACTTTGGATATTTCTGAATAACTTTTTAACCTGCTTCTTCCAATTGTCTCTTAGGTAAAAACCAATTATAAAATATTAAAACATAGCAAAATGTGAAATCCCAGACTACTGAATCAACTCCTATCAATGCAAGACATAGCTCATTTGACTGTTATGACCCATGTTTCCTAGTCGATTTTTAGATAAAAACAAGCAGATTACCAGCAAAGGTTTATCTCAAATTCCCACATGTACAGCATGCCACATTAAATATATGCAAATCAACGTCTTTCTCCTCTAGTTTTTTTGAGCTGACAACTCATATGACCTGAAGCCATGGTTAACGATTACAATTATTTGACTTTCATATTTATACAATCAGTTATCAGATACGCATGTTAATTGATTTTAACAGATAGTTTTGTATTCTAATGATCAACAGTAAGTGTACATTTTAGCAACCTCTTGATTTATAAGAAAATAAAACTTATATCTGTTTTCACAATTAACCCTTCATTGTATTGATTTGCAGTATTCAATGGGAACTTCTCAATAATATGTTAACCTACAAGTACTCCAAACTAAGTGACCTTAAGTTTGTATCAAAATTTAGTTTTCCAATTACAGACACTCTTCTATTGTGTTTAAAATTTATTTAAACAATGCACTGCCGATTTCATAGAAATGATGAAAAATAATTTATACTTAAATGGATTGCACAAACAAATAGTTTCCATTTATTTAATATACATTTTGCTAATTAAAAGTTCATTTCTCTTTTTCAAAGAATCTTAATCACGCATTCCTGGATTTTAACAAGCCCTCAGATGTCACATATATGAGAGAGGACAACACTACATTTAAGATCCTTATTTTTCAAGTAATATGCTTAAGGCCAAAGGGTTCTTCTGTTGTCATCACGAAAAATATTAACTGAATTGGTTACTTTTTTTTTTTTAACATGGCTGAAAATTTATTCTTTGCAATTCTATTTTTTATTTTGGATGCTCTATTTATTGAAGCATAAAATACAAAATTACAAATTGCACACATTTTCATGTGAAGAATTGACTATTTTCTAAGATTATACAATGTGCAATCATTATCTTCCACAATTAATGTTGTTCTTCTTTAAGTCTATTCATATAAAAGAGTGGATATTGTATTGTACTCACAAAAAGATCAGATCACATCTTGTTCTGTACAAAACCTCTCCCAATTTAGGCCTTAATTGCTGTTGTAGTAAAGGATCATGCACCAATTTTGGTAAAGCAAGAGCTGCTGGATCCCTTTCTCAGCATATTTTAATACCAATATAGACATTTAATTTCTGCAAAATGCAGGCTCTTTCTATTTTTCATAAATAACTGAATGAGGCGCAGAGGCTATTTATCCAGGTCAACTTTGTACACACTTCAAGTTCTGCAACTGCCATCTTTTAACTGGCAGCTCCAATTAATTTCAAGTGAGATTTATCCACTATGAGATTCTGAGACATCCTCCACAACCAAAAGAGACATCAGCACACTCAAGTAGATACACAAGGCTTACTCAAGTTCCTGCAATGGATCAGGGACAGAATAAACTCAAAGTCACATTTCCACAACCATGAATAAGCACCTTAACCCCTAAAACACTCTTTAATACACTCCTCTGTTTTTTAAAAAGTCTTGATTTCACACTGAACATAATGAGAAAGGTAGTGAATATATGATGGAATTCTGTTGCTTACTTAATAGCTATTTTCCTTTAACTAAGGTCTGGCAACATGACAAATATTAATAGAGCAAAAAAGTCCTCTTCAATCTTTCCCTTATTGGTAAACAACTTCTTGGCCTTCAACCGACCTTGATTTAATCCTGAACATAACGAGAAAGTTTGCAGGTCTGCAGAAAGAGGAAATACATTCCACTCTAATCACTAACCCCAATGAACACCACAGATATCAATGCAGAAAGAACCTGGTTTCTTTTCTACAATTCAGTGCTATGAGTTAAGTCACCTTGAAGACTGACTGTAAGCTTTACACTTTTGTAGCCAAGGCAGACCTTAACATATATGGAAAGACGAAGTAAAGACCCTGCACTTACATGTGAAAATAGTGGGAAATATAAGACAAATATGCTAATAGATTCTACATATATATTTTACATGTAAATACCTAATAAATTTAGAAAGCCCATACCATTCCTAGTTTCTAAAAATGTTTGATATCCCCTCTTCTCTTTAAACTTGACTATTAAAAATTATAAACTTGGTCATGTCAGCTATGAAAAAAAAAAACCCAAGTAAAATTTAACAATTGCATTTTGTATTGGCTGACTGAGCCGAAGAAGTCCTACTCTGACTCATAAATATGGCACTTTCATTTACATCACAATAAATGGGGTTACATGAAGCTGCCAATCAGTCACCAGTGGAGTTCTGCAGGGCTCCATTTTAGGCCAGTGCTCTTCAGTGCCTTCACAAATTATTTGGATGCAGGACTCAAAGGTGTACTAGGTTTGCTGACAACACTAAACTGGGAGGAGCCGTCTACTCCTTTGATGGCAGAGAGGCCTTGCACAAGGATCTTGGCAAATGACAGGGCTATGCAATCACCAGCTGTATGACGATTTTCATTGTAAAATGAATTTTCATTTCAAATACTGAATTCTGCAGCTGGGACAGGGTACCTCCGGATGAATGGATAGACTGAGGAATGAGAGGCCTGGAGAGCAGCCTTGTGGAAAAGGACTGGGAGTCGTGGTCAGTGGTGAATTGAATATGAGTCAGCAGTGCCCTGGCAGCCAGGAGGGTCCTGGGGGGCATCAGGCACAGCATCACCAGCCGAGCAAGGAAGGGCATTGTCCCACTCTGCTCTGGAGTGGCCTCACCTTGAATACTGTGTGCAGTTTTGCACAATCTAAGATATTAAGCTATTAGAGAGCACACATAGGAGGCCACAAGGATGATGCAGGGCCTAGAGGAGAAGACATACAAAGAGCGGCTGTGGTCACTCAGTCGGTTCAGCCTGGAGGAGACTGAGGGGAGACCTCATCGCAGTTACAACTTCCTCGAGAGGAGAAATGGAGAAGCAGGCACTGATCTCTGTGGTGACCAGTGACACGACCCAAGGGAATGGCCTGAAATTGTGTCAGGGGAGGTTTAGACTGGATATTTGTAAAAGGGTCTTCACCCACAGGATGGCTGGGCACTGGAGCAGGCTCCCCAGGGAAGTGGGCACAGTAGCAAGCCTGAGAGAGCTCAAGAAGCATTTGGACAATGCTCTCAGGCACACGGTGTGACTCTTGGGCCTCTCCTGTGCAAGGCTGGGAGTTGGATCCCTGTGGATCCTTTCCAACTCAGGATATTCTATGATTCATTTAAGTTAGAATTTATATAAACCTTTTCATGCCTGAACGTAGACTGAAGTAGAAACAAAAGAAAATACTGTTTACTACTCACTATTTGTAAAAAGTATGTCAATTGCTCATCTTGAAGATTGATGATTAGAAGTAGCATATGATTAACAATACTCATTGTATTTACCATAAACTGAGAGGAAACCAAAAGGAGAAAGCAATTGGTGATATTTTCTGATGACAATTATCATGAGAAGAACTGCAACTATATAAATTCCACAGTTAAAGGTTAAATTAAGGCCATGTGTAGAAAGAAGACCAATAAAACGCATTCTGGGAAATGAGAAAATAGTGTACCTAAAAAATGTCCCGTCCTAAGACAAACATTAGGAGTTCAGGGATAGCAAGCCATCATCCAGACATTATGGCCAGTTTGGATCCCTGAGACTATTAAAGGGATCATGACAGGGACAAGTTTAGTATGAGTAGTGTAGTATTCAACAGTCTATGCATAATCTTAGTCACAAAAATGAAGCTGAATCCATGAAATATAGAAAACCACTTACTGTACTGCCCCTGTTGCACAGTAATGTGTCCTCTGGCACTACACACAGGAAACATAAACATGGAATTGGGAACATCTAATACAACTAGGTAGGTAAGTTTAGTTACCTGTATCCACAGGTGATCAGATATGATCAAAAATCATCAGGGATAAGGGTCTTCCATTGTCCTTGATATAGAAAGTATAGTCTTAAGGATGTTTAGTTAACTTCATACCGAAAACATTTAACTATTTTGCAACTCACTGTATAACCCCAACAAAGAAAAAATACATTATCCATCAGATAGGTCAGTTCTGTACAGCCCTATGAACTTCAGCAAAGGTGCAAGGCATGGAAGGAAAAATATCAAAAATAGGGGACAGAGGGAGGACAAAAGATAATACTGATCATTTTGCTGACAAATTTATCTAAGTTCAGGTTATCTAAATGTTATAAAAATCACATTCATAAAATCTCCAAGCGTCCATTTGTGAAACAGAAAAAGTTACACCACTTCCAAGATGTTTTATTTCTACCAACACTTGCACTCCCTAAATGTCACTCTATTTTATCATAGTGACTGAATTTCAACGGACTTGCTAACATTAAGAAATGTATTAATAAAAATGGCATTAGTTTGTTTGTATAAAACCAGCCCACTACTTGGATGCTGCCTGTCTATAACAAAGTGGTACATGAATACTGCGTAAGTGGCCAAATGTCTCTTCTGACATGAAGATTCCTTTGGAGACTCACAGTGTCACCATCAGAACCATAGCTTGTGGCATCCAAACGAACAAAACATAGAAACTTCACTGCTAAGAAAAATGAAAGGCTGCACAGTTTCTCTTAGAACAAGTAACTATTTTACACAGAATCATCAAGTTACTGAATGCATACCACAGCAGAAAACTGCTGCAAATTTCAATCCTGTTAGTGGATAGATGAATTTAGGGAAGAGGATGTAAGTATCATCAATATAGGGAAAAATTGCTGGGTTTTATTTTAAACATGCTTAAACTCAAAATTTTAACTTAAACATTTAAGAGTGATTTTAGTCTGTAAGTTTTACGCCACCTGAAACTGGTGATCCAAATGTCTATAATAGTGCATTTGAAATGCTGAGTTATATTAATCTCATACTAACTATAGCAGTTCAATTTCAACAAATTTCTCAGGGTTTTTGCATATCGCTGAATAAATGACTCTGGAATTAGCTTACTTTTCTTGGAGGCATTATATGAGATTATTTCTAAGTCTCCTCCTCTTTGATTTAGTACACATCTTCAGATAATTTATTAATGTTTTGGATATCTCATTCATCATCTATTATTACTGGTGTCATAAATTAGAGGAACGGAACAAAGCACTGGACTATATGCTTTTTCCATATTCATCAATAAAATAGCTACCTCTGTTAGCAAACACTCTATAAAGTCGTTGGTTTATCCACTAAGATGAGATCGAGAGCAGTTTTTTAACTCCAATCCCAAAACAGATTAGATTTACAGTGTAATGAAATAAAAATCAGGGCTTCACTTTAAAAAATAAAAGGGCAGGAATACCTGGTCTGCAAAACACAAAAGCAAATGTCAGACATTGCTACGTCCTCTAAAATACTCAGATGAATTAAAAGGCTGATGAATGCCAGTTTTACCTGGAAAAAATGGATTATTTGTTAAAAATGCTGTAATTTTGTCAGCACACTACGAAACAGTAAAAAGAAGGAAAGATTCAACCAACAGAAACTTAAATGTCAACATTTAAATCAGTGGTAATACTGCCCAAGAAGACAAGTTGTCTGAACTGGTAGTAAGTAGGAAAAATGAAATCCCTTGCCTTTTCTTTTTTGCTTTTTCTTTTTTCCTGTTTTTTTTTTTGACAATCTAAACACAAAGGACATTGGAAAACACAATTGTGAAAATTTCATAATATTTACAAGCTAATGGATATTAGAGGAAATCCTATAGGTAATAAATTACATAGCAGTATACTATTCTGTAAAAAGTACCTGAAAAGACACAGAATTAATGTTATTATGAAAACATTAACTACTCACTTAACAAGGTCATTTTGCTTTAAAAATTAAATCTGAATATCCAAAAAATCAGGTTTTGTTGTTTTATTTAGAGACTGTTGATATATTTTGAACACATTCACTGTTTACATTCCTTTATCTAAATCTCTCATTAAGACAAATTAATAATTTTACATGATGTAACAATACTGCACTCACCTCTTTTCCAACTGTTTGTTGAAAATATTTAAGCCAGGTTTAGGACTTCATTAATGGAATGAAATATGGAGTTTAAGTTCTTATAACATAGAAGAAGAGAACCCCAAATGTTAGATTGGAATTGGATAAAACGCTTCCGACAGCAACTATTTATCTAATGTCTACAGGGGAAGAAATTCTTTCTTCTTTAGGCATTACAGATTAGGTAATTCAGGCTTCAATACGACCTGAAAATAACAAAATTTTCCAACTGAATTAAAACTTTCTTATTGTGCCACCAATTCAGAACCCTCATTATTTTCTTTATAGAACCTTCACTATCTATAGCAAATGATGAGAAATAAAACACACTTGTAGCAATGCATTTTAAAGTTAATTCAACTCAATGCATAGTTACACTCTCCTACAGTTAGAACTAACAGTGGAACAGAAAATTAACTACATGAGCTGCACCTTTTGTTAGTCTCCAGTTTGATCAGTTTGGCAGTGACCATACTTCTCATTCAATCTATAAAGGCAGTTTGCAATCAAAAAGAACCTTATCATTACATGATGAAAGTAAGTTGTACCCTCATTGTACTAAGGTGCACTTGGTTTGAGGACTTACATAAAGCAGAAAAGCCAATCCCTCCTCTGATTGAAAGCAGCTATTTGCACTCTCTATCTCTGCCTCACTTCAGATAAAAATGTACATTGTCAGGGAAATGCGAAAATTAATCTTCTCTCTCACAATTATGATAGTACCCATTGGTAGGTCCCCTGAATTCCACTGTTAGCCTTGGTGAATTTCTAAATTCTACAATGGGAAACTTTATTAGACTATAAGAGATTATAAGCATGTCACACCCAAAATGTCCAGCAGTAATCTAGAAGTAACAGGTACAGGATAATTCTTTGGTGAAAAAGGACTTCATTGAACTGGGTCTCCCATGACCAATGGAATTGCTCTAGCAACTGAGGGAGTAGTCAAAAAAAAATGAAGTGTTGGCAATGGCAACATTGCCTCACACGAGAGTTACCTTGACTTAGTGTTTTCAAACTGAGATTTTCCCCTTTCTTGTCTTTATGTTCACTGAGTGAAAAACTTATGTCTGCATGGAATTCTTAACAGAACCTCAAATCAAGGAACAGACATGGTTAATTTACTTCAGACCAACTTCAATACATAAGATTGGGATGCCTGGAAGAAGGTTTTTCTTTTCCTCATCCCGAAGAGATTACTTCCTTATCTAAAACTTTACAACTAGATCCCAGTGAAGGGTAACTTTATTATTTTCCAGATAAATAAGCAGGTAACCTGTTCTATATTCTGAATACATAATTTCACTTGTTGGTGATACATTTTAACATTAATTAATGATGTATAAAAGTACTGAAAAATCATGGAAAGAATGCTTTAGCTCATCCCAGATGGAATTTGGAATACAAGAGTCAAATTTCCTTAAATAATTATGCCAACATAACCTTCCTTTAACTCTTGCTACCTAATTCGCTTAACTTTCAGGTCTGCTGAAAATGTCATCAGTGAAGAATAAGTTGCATGGTGAATAGACAGCAATCAATGACCAAGAAGCAAACAAAAATAACATTTCTTTGGTTAGAACACAGAATAAGAATTGAAATAATGAAATCTTGAATTATATATTTTTCTCTTTTTAGATTTATTTTTACTGAAGGTTCTGCAAGACCCAAAGTCCTGTCTTCTTTTTAACATCAGATATCCAGAAGGCTTCAGATATCTCTTCAGATACCTGCTAGATAGGAGCAGTACTTGTAAATGTTGACTCTTAACTTGGTTTTAAGGGACATCACTGTTACATTCTCTAATCAGAGAAATTACATGAAATTTAAACCTTTGCTTCTCAGCAGCACCATATCCTCTAAATTGTACAACTGAGTACCTATTCTCAGACATATTTTTAAGCTCCATATATTGGACCATTCATTCATGTAGTTGGTCAGATGCACATGTGGTCCTGCAAATATCTAACACATTTATTACTGGGACAAAAGGCCAGGCAGGACACTTGAAATCCTGTTACCACAAAGCAGTGGTTAAATGCAAGAGAACTGGGAAGATGGTACTCTGAAGCAAGCAGACAGCAGCAGAGGGCCAAAGCTGACAGCACCAAAGGCAAACCCTTCACAGGGGGCTGTGAGACTAATTTCCTTGATTCAATTATTACCACTAGTAAAGAATTTTACTACAGCTACATGATTTAATAACTCTTATACCAGCATTGCTAAATTCAGAACCCACTAAAAACATACTACAAATTGTCGCAAAGAAATAGAGCTTGTTTACTCCTCATTACAGTGTCAGTGAGTCAAAGAATTGATCTTAAACAACAAAAGCCTGACAGACAAAAATGCCGCCAGCTCTGTCAGACTCCTGGAAGAGAAAGTCAAGGCTCAAATGATTGTGTTGATCTTTAACTAAAACTGTAAAACAAGTCAGTTTCTTCAAAGCCAAACATAACACTGAAGCCAACAATAAGGAATGTTTTTGTCTTTTCCACACAACGAATTTTTGGATGTCATGAGCTCTGGAAGTTTTTAATCACACTAAAAAAGCATTAGCAAGGCAAATGTATATGGCCCAGGCCCATAAGCAACCACAGGACTGGCTTTCCTGACTAATCTTATTTTTCCTTCTCTTGCCTAAATTCTAGTATCAATACTTCTTAACAACAGATACTCTCAAAATTTTAACCAGGTTTTAACCCATGTTTTGTTTTCTTTCACTATCCAAATCTGAACAATAATTCATAGTTGTTCATTGACTAAATTCCAAAGTATCTGTATTTTATTAGTCACATGGAAATTGGAGTGCTACCCACAAGACTTCAAGATAAAACACTTCACTGACACAGATCAGAATCAAAAATTCACCCCATTTAAAGACTAACAGCCTTAAGACATGGTTTTGTGCTTTAAATTTAAATAAAGGTAATTTAAAATCCCGTGTTTGCTGTTCAGAAGTTATTCTTAGTTATCCTTTCTGAACTCCTGATTCTGAGTATTACCACCTATATCTTACGTAAGTTCTCCCATTCCTTTTTTAAAAAGTCTAGATTCACTAAATCCCTCTTAATGTATGTTCCAGAGTAGTTTTATAGCCTATTTACAAGATTTCTGCTGCTAGTCATTAAAAATCAGATCCATCAACATTTACTTTCTAATTTTAGACATGAATTTATTTGAAGTAAAATTTTAACCCATACAAAGGAAACTAATTTTTACATATTGCAGATGTCATAACCCCCACAGAAGAGCAACAGCAGAAATTAAGTTAATGACTAGAATCAGAGCCAGAAACATGGGACAGACAATAGTTTCATTTAACCAATTGCTGCACAATCTCTTCTTCCCACCTCTCACCTCCAGTAAATTTATCTTGATTATAACTATATTGGTCAGTTCAAGTTTGTTTAGCTGCAGACCCTTCCATCAGTGACATCAAAAGTGAAGTCACTCAGGACTTACAAGTACAAATCAATTTTGTCTTCCTGGAACAAATCTTAAGCATCCAGAAGCTCAGGACCCCGATATTTGACTTCATGAACTAAGTGCTTAGCAAGCATCTGGAAAGTAATGAATTACTTCACTTAGCCATACCAGCACTTTATTATCCATTTTATGTAAGAATTCATAATGATAACAAGCGTATTGCTTGGCATGGAGCAAAACCATGCAGGCAACCAACAGATATTTCCTTTGACCCCTGTCAGATCAATTAATTTTGGTAACAGAGACAAATGCCTTCAGAACAGCACAGCAAGACAACAGAATTCCTCTAAAATGACAGAAGAGAATATATGCTGTGAAGAAATTAAAAAGGCTTTAAAAATAATTCACCGAAGTAATTCTCTACACCATCAGTAAAGCTGGTCACAGTTATGTATAGCATGTTACACAATACTTTATAGTAAAATATGACATCATATGCCTGCCAGATGGCATAGTCTACCTTTCCAGAATGCTTGCCATTACAAACATCCATTTCATTTTAACAGAAGAGAATTGTTCAGATTGGACAAGACCTTTAAGATCATCAAATCCAACCATTAACATTGCCGAGCCTATCATGTCCCCAAGTGCCACATCCACACATCTTTTTAATACTTCCAGGGATGGTGACCCAACCATTTCCCTGGGCAGCCTATTTCAATGTCTGACACATCTTTTGGTCAAAGAATTTTTTCCTAATATATATTCTATATATTCTCCAGCACATCTCAAGGGCATCTCCTCTTGTCCTGTCACTTGTCACCTGGAGAAAAGACTAACTCCCACCTGCACACAATCTCCTTTCTGGGAGCTGTAGAGAGCAATACATTTCCCCACGTCTCCTTTTCTCGAGGCTAAACACTCCCAGCTCCCTCAACCCTCCTCATAAAACTCCAGACCCTTCACCACCTTCACTGTCCTTCTCTGGACTTACTCCAGACCTCAATGTGCTTCTTGTACACAGGATTCAATGTGTGGCTTCACCAGTGCCCAGCACAAGGGGACAATCACTGCCCTCATCCTGCTGGCCACACTACTCCTGTTACAGGCCAGGATGCCAATGGCCTATTTGGCCACTTGGGCTCACTCCTGGCTCATGTTCAGCTGCTGTCAACCAGCATCTCCAGGTCCTTTTCTGCTGGGCAGCTTTCCAGGCACTCTGCCCCAGCCTGTGGCACTGCCTGGGTTGATGTGACTCAAGTACAGGACCTGGCACTTGGCCCTGTTGAACCTCAGACCATTAGGCATCAGCCCATCGATCCAGGCTGTCCAGATCCTTCTGTAGAGGCTTCCTACCCTCCAACAGATCAACATGCCTGCCCAACATGATGTCAGCTGCAAATTTACAAATTTACTCATCCACATCCTTGATAAAGGTATTAAACAGTGCTTGTCCCAGTACTAAGCTCTGGGCACACCACTGTGATCTGTCACCAGCTGGATGTAACTCCATTCACCACCAGCCTCTGGACCTGCCCAGATAGCCCATTTTCACCCAGTGAAGCACAAGCAGATCCAAGCCATGAACAGCCATTTTCTCCAGGAGAATGCTGTGGAAAACAATGGCAAAGGCCTTACTAAAGTCTAGGTAGACAACACCCACAGCCCTTCCCTCATCCACTAAGCAGGTCACCTTGTCATAAAGAGAGATCATTTTGGTCAAATAGGACTTGCCTTTTATAAACCCAAGCTGACTGAGTCTGATCATGAGGTTGTCCTGTAGACACCATCTGATGGCATTCAAGATGAATGCCTTAAATTTACACTTTCTAACCTTAAATTTACACACACAATGCAAACAATACTTACTATAAAAATAAAATAGCTTATCTAATGAAATGAGTTGAAATCCAAACACAAAGCCAAGTCAACCATAAACAGCGGGAAAAATGCCCACGTAATTTTTACAGCTTGTATTTATCAATCTTCTGTACTTTTACTAATGCAAAATATAGCAACTTAGAAAACATAATGTGAAGTTAACATGTTTTATTATGAGGGATTATCTTCAGGATCAAAAGAGTTACACTCTGAATAAAAATTTCACAAGATCTTAAAAAGAAGAAAAATCTGCTGCATCTCCATCTAGTAGCCACATGACAAGATGACGTGAAGCTCAAATCATTCAAGGATTACCAAGATAGCTGTGTGTTTAATTATTAGTCAGTAACCACTGAAGACCCTAGTAATTCATTCCTACTCCTTCATTCCACATGCTCAACTAGAGATTCCTTGAATAAAAATTCTCAATTCACTGACTGTCATCCTGATCAAGTGAGTAAGATGTAGAATTAAAATTAAGATACAAAGTTGTTAATAAATGCAGGTCTAATTTACTTTTACTTCTTTGAATTTCAAAACTTCGTTGTGCTGTCACAGTCCAAATCTAAGAATGAACCATTTCATTAGCTGTAGTACAGAAGCAGCTGCCATAACATTGTCTTTATCCACAAATCAGTCACTGAGGTTAGATATGCCTAACAAGCAGACTTCAGTTTAGAGTCACAGAACAAGAGAATAAACTGAGTTGGAATGGACCCACATGGATCACTGAGTCCAACTCCTGGCCCTGCACAGCACATTCCAAGAATCACAGCATGTGCCTGAGAGCATTGTCCAAACACTTCTTGAACTCTGTCAGGCTGGTGCTGTGACCACGTCTGGGGAGCCTGGTCCAGGGCTCAACCACCCTCTGGGTGAAGAACCTTTCCCTGATAATAAATACAGTCCAACTATAGGACTGTAGGCAATTCCTGATGACCAGAAGTACCAGCGTAGGGAAAGAAAGCCCATGTGGTGAACATAACAGTCATTCTTGGCTTTTCTTCCCATGTATGTACATTTCAATGCTGCTCTAGAAATGGCAGCAGTTTTCTGGCCTGAATACTCCAGACACCTTCTTAAGATCAAGATTCATCGAAAGCAAAGAGATAATTTGCTTATAATAGTATGCATATAGATAAGGTTTACATATCTGATATAGAATTCTAAAATGCTTATATGTATGCATAGAACCTCTTACACTGACTAAATATTGAAAATCTCCCAGCACCACCTACTATGGCTTTATGAAAGAGATGTAAATTAAAAAATAAACAACTTCTTTTTTTATTTTAGTTCTCTAGAAAATCAAGAGAACAAGCAGTACGTGAAACACATTGTCATAACCAAGACAGACTGACTGACATAAGATCCATCACAGCTGAATACTCAAAGATGCATAACAAAATGTATGACTCTTTCAATTAATGAATGAAAAAAGCTTTTCTTAGTCAGTATTACCAACTGGCCTTATACCAGCCTTACTGAACACTAAAATGTGTGACATTCAGGTGTATAATGAAAAAATCAAGGTGAAAAGAGAATTCTGTTTTGGGCAGAATATGATCAGGGACATCCAACTGAACAAAACGAAGGTGATTGTTCTAAGCCATGCTGAGTCTAAGACTTCCACTGTGCATAGTCAATAGACTGGGACTAAATTCAGATATATCTATTCCCACCTAGTACAGTATTGGGGTTTATTTGCTTATACTTGGTGACAGACATTTCCTTTTAGATTTCCTGCCAAATGTCACTTGGTGGGATCACAATGTGTACAATGGGGCAGACATTGAGGAGCCTCTCATGGTTACCAACAACTTGTCCTATTTCAGCAGAAAAGCATTTTAAATTAAGGTTTAAATGGGAAGAGGGAAACAAAAATTCAGCTTTAATCTCGACTCATTATTGTCATTCCCTCTAGACCCAGAGCCATTCCATTATCAAGATGCAGCTGCATCACTAACAAGTGGCAGCTACTCAACTCAGTGTTCAACCTCTTCAATTTGAGAGGTCACAAAGCAAATCTCCTCAAGAGACCAGGTAAGCTTAGGACACAGGGAGTTTGTGGGTTTATTTGTTTAGTTTTTTTATTTTATTACAGTATTAATAAAATAACTAGTCTTTCAAGAACTGTTGTAATTTATACAAGCCCATGGATGCAGTAATGCCTAGCAGGATTCGTGGTAGTCAGATGAACTGTGACCAGCTGTCATAGACAACAGAAGTTACAGCAGGGTGTTAAACTTTGAGCTCTTGCTCTAAGACAGTCCACTTCAGAAACACTAAAGAAGATGGATGGCAGAGCTAGAGCCCAGAGAGGAAGATACGAAAGCCAATGTCCAGTGTGGAAGAGAAACCTTCCCTCACTTATGCAAGATGACAGATACCATTTAGATTTTTCTCATTTGTTTACCTGTACATGCAATTAGAAAGTCTGTTTGCATTTCATTTTCATTTCACTGTCATCTTTTACCTGTGACTTCAAGTCACTGTATCACAACAGTGGCACAGATTTGAGAGGAATTGACAATTTCTGAGGCCTCAGCTTCAGAAAAAGGAGAATGTCACATGAAAGTAAAAATACTTTGAAACACTCTGTTAAGTTAGTGAAGCTACTCAAATACCAGGGAAGAGGTTAGTATATCAAGAGAGACTACATGGAAAGTCACAGTATCCAGTGTATGCTATAAACAGACATAGCAATGAATCTTGACAAACCCATTACCAGCTACTAAAACAAAATTCTGGAATTGATACTTGCTTCAGTTCCTTCAAAACTAAGCAAAATGAACAAGAATAAAATTGGCATGGCCATAACATTTCACCAAGCAAAATTCTTAACTGTAGACAGGAATTAGTCTCAAGTGAAATGTCAGTTAATTCATTGCTGTCAGTTCAGGATACACTGCAATGATGGAATCATTGCAAAATGTAACTCAGTACTTTGAAAGATAAATTCTTTCACATTGAAAAAATGAAACTGCTACCCAACCTTCACTTACTCTGAAGTTAGCCTGAATAATAATTTTGAGAGTTGTCTAGTCAGGGTGAGTAAGAAACATTAGCTGAAATACCATATTAGCAATTTGGAGACTTGCTGGCAACTTGAGGTGGGTTTTTTTAAGATGAAAAAGTGTAGATGGTATACCGAGCACATCAGAAAGAGTGTCAGCTTAATGTAATGTACTGCTACAGATGTATTTTTTTCTAAAGCAAATTGAATGTTTGAGACAAATGAGAATTCCTTGACCACTTTTTCCTCTCAGTATCAAACACATCTTTGCCACCATTTTTACCACTCAGGTTCAAAATCATATCTACATCAGCTCCTCTTCATCTTCCAATATATTCAGATCTCATCTGAAACTTTGTTTTGTTCTTGTTGATTTGCATAAGACCTATACATATATGAGTCAACCTGCCTATATAGCAAAAATTCTCATTTACCCCACTTTCTCATGAGATTCAACTTGCCTCCCAGTCAATCCATGCAGTTTCTAAAATGCTCATGTCACTGGTTGCTAAAGTTTTCAATAACTGTAAAAACAGTCATCTTGAATGATCAAGACTCTCATCAGCAATTTTACATTATTCTTCTTGTTTGAATCTTTATCATTGCATACCATGATACAACACTGGAAGACAATGTGAGTAAAAACCCTTGTAGAAGCCTGTCTTTCACTACTACTACAAATGCAGTGAGCCAATACAATCTACTTCAGTACCTAATGCTTTATCTTTACTGGTAGTGTATTTGTTCCTCCTTGCCCACATTCTTTTCTAGTGAACAGTTACGTGGTGCTTAGCTGCCTACTGTGGTTAAACCACATTACCACCCTACAATTATTTCTGTTGCAGCTGGATCTCCTCATGGCTTGAAAACACAGAAGCAGGAGAACTTGGCATGCACAAAAATCAGAAAATCAGACAAACAAAATGTTGAGACAGTCTCTGTAAAACAAAAAACTAAAAAAGAGTAATGGCCAGTTCAAGACACACTTTCTATGTTGTTGAGTTTGATTTTATTCCATGTTTCCAGAAGGTGGAATCTTAAAAGAATGCTAGCTTCTTTCATGCTTAGGAAAGTCCACAGCTGCAAGCATTAGGGCAAAGTAAAACTGCATCAGGAAAGAGGGATTTAAGATAAATGCTCTTTGCAAAAAAAAAAAAAAATAAAAAAGAGGACTATCAGACTATTCAATGCCTGTTAGTAAGCTTTCTACTGAAGGTTTTCCTCTTAAACTTACTGGTTTAAGTCCTTGTCATCCACTTTCTATCTATGCATTGTTCTTTCTCAAGCTCATGTGGCCTGACCTAGGCTGATCCATTACTTGTGGAAGAGGATAGTATGAGTCTGAAGCTTTTGAGCATAACAGAAAATGGAAGATTACCCCAAGTATTATTGAAAGCTAATTCAAAACTCTGGCAAGAGACTGACTATCTGTATTAGAAGGTATCTAACATGCTTAGGGACTAAATGATAATTAACAGCAGCTCTACAAGACTAAGCACTCCAGTCACCATAGAAAAATTATAGCATGAGTCTAACAAAACACTTTTATCCCAATCTGGGTAAGCTGTTACAAGCAGTGAAATGATGTTCACTCAGCCCACATTTGCCCTCTTCTCAGATAAAATTACTCACAGTGGAAATTATAACCATGACTGATCATACACTATTACTGTAAATTAATGTAAAAATCTAGTCTCCCCCAACAGCAATGAAACAGCAACAGTTCTAACATGCTAATTCCTGGCATATGTCAGTTTTAAATACTTGAATATTGACTTACAGGTAGAACTACATATTTTTTATGTAATACACAAGAATTTAGACAGTTTATTTAAAAATTGCTAAAGACAAGAACAAAAAATGCTTAACATAATGAAAAACAAGTTAGGACTTTCTCCAATCACTGAGACTTACGAGTGCATAGGAGCACTACTAAAGTAACATAGCCTCTCAGCAGGATTTGTAACAGCTGACAGTGGCTCTTGCTCATTCTGTATGTGTACCTCAATCCACTCCAGTTGTGCAAAATGCCTAAGTAGAGCTCTATGTCCAGTGACAGCAGCTGCTACTGTCCTTTGATCCTCTCCACTCAGTTTTGTAAGGACTGAACCTTGTGATAAATTGATTCTGAATTTATGGGTAAAGACAGCACAACTGCACCAAACAGATGTCTGATATCATCATCATCTATAGTTATTAAGAATAAACATTAACTTCTTTCTTTCTGACATGCATTTTCATTTCTTCTCAGGCACCTAACTCCCCACACTTCACCCCAAAGAATGTACTTAAGGCTCAAGACAAAAGTCATTAAGAGACAAAAGACTGGGCAGCTTTTCCATCTCTGCACACTGAAGTTTGACACTCTATCTTGAAGGTGTGTCAAATCAGTCATCAACTTCAGCGGTGAAAGGTGGGAACCAAAAGCAATCAGCAAGCTGCTTGGGTCAATACACATTTCTGAAAAATGTGTAGTATGAAAGGGGCCACAAGCAGCTGGCAATCAGCTGAAAATGCAGCAGTTACATCCTGCCTTATACGTATCTCATTCCATCTATCCCTTAAATCTCTTTCCAATTCCCTGACTTGCAGTGAAGCCTCAACTGTCATCTTGCACCTAAATCAAGCAGTCTGCAAATAGAGACTCTTGGGAAGTATAACAAATAAGAGCTGGGACTACAACACAAATCCAAAAATCAAAATAGCCTTCTACTAGGCAAAACTGACCCTGACTACAGAAGGTAATCTTGTGAGAAAGGGACCAAGCATACAGTATTTATACTGCCTTACAGGTTTTTTTTTCACAAATCTATATAGGAACCAAATTTTAGTTTGAAACAAGAACTGCCTGAAACAAACTTATTTAAAGTAATATACCAAGTACCAACATAAAATTTCAAAGGGCATTTAATGATGATGTTTTTCTCCAGAAAATTGTGCAGTAAATTCACAAACAAAAGATGAATGTTACCCTCATTCATAAACATCCTCATTCAATTCTAACTGGCTGCTACCTTTGAAAAGTGCACTTGAAAAAAAATCAACAAGTCCTAACTGTAATGAACACACTTCAACAGTCTAAAATTATAATTTTTTCTAATTCCTTTGGTTTTATTTCTCAAGGCACCAACTTCCGACTGAATGCTTTAAAGGTGTTTTATGCACAATGAACATATACCACCTATGTTTGGAAGAAACCTTTCCACTGACTGGGACATGAATTTCCTCTTATTACAGGAAGTCAGCAACTTCCTGCCTGTTGCACTTTCCTCTACTTGCACTCACTCACTGTTCTTTCACTCAGCCACAAAAATTAAACATACAGTTATCCAGATTTTTTCATACTTGAAAATAAAAGAATATCTTCTAAATTATCTGCTACAAATTTTAGAAGCAGTAACACTGGCAGGAATAACCAGTGTGAGTTTTACATACAAATGTGAATCTACAGTGAAAATCAACAGAGCTCAAATCTTTGTGCCATTAGCCTAGACTGCTCAATGCACATAAAGGTTATGGGGTAGAATGAACTTTAAAAGGTATTGTCACAAGCAGCGCCAGGTTTAGTCTGAAAAAAACCAAACAAAACTATATAGATACATACTTAAGAATTGCCCAGTTACACATTTGAACTTATTAGCTTTCCCCAAAATGTGTATATTTGTTAGCATCATATGCCAAAGTGTAAGTGATGTGAATTCAAAACAAGTCAGGCCCAAAGGAGGAAAAATACTATGCTACTGACTCAAGAATAACTGAAAAACAAGCAAGGCTCCCATATTTTTTTTATGTATGTGGTGCCAACAAAAGAACAGACTGTATATTCTGCAGGTGCCCAAGTCACTGTTCTGAAAGCATAGTTAAATTTTATAGGAAGCAGGACATGCAAAACAAACATGAGTATCAGCAGAGAGCCACTCATCTCACTAAAGAAATTAATAATGCCATTATCATTCCCAGCAAAATCATCAAATAACTTACCAGATATACATTCAGAGAAGTATACTAAATGTTTACTTTCATTTTTCATTAGCATTAGTACTATTCTCCTTGTATCAAAGAAACACAGAATTGGTTTGGGTTGGAAGGGATCTTAAGGATTATCTAGTTCCAACCCCTCCTGCCCTGAGCATGGACACCTTTCACTAGAACAGGCTGCTCAGGGCCCCATCCAGCTTGATGTGGAATACGTCCATGAATTTCTCTAGGCAACCTGTTCCAGTGCCTCACTATCCTCATAGAAGAGAATTTCTTCCTAATACCTAAAGTGACCCTATTGCAGTTTGAAGCCATCAGCCCTTGTTCCATTCACTGCATGCCCTTGTAAAAATATCCCTCTCCACCTTTCTTGGAGGCCCCTTTAGGTCCTGGAAGGCTGCTCTAAAATCTCCCTGGTGTGTTTTCCTCTCCAGGCTGAGCAGCCCCAACTCTCTCAGCCTGTCTTCACAGGAGAGGGGCTCTAGCTCTCCAGGTCATCTTCACAGTCCTGCTCTGAACCTGCTCAGAGTTGATATAGCAGGTTCTCTATTATGTCTGCTCTTTCACTCTATTTTTTTTACATTGCTTACTATTTAACATGTTTAAATTACTTTTGTTTCTCCCATTTAACCACTGCATTTAAATTTTAAGATTTATTCAATATTTTACAAGGCACTCCTGTATTAGTAGTGATAAGATAGTATAAAATCTGGGTTTACTGACTCTTTCCCTTTGAGTTGTCGTTTGGTCTTGAGTAAGTCACTTTCCTCTCACTGAAAATTATTAATGCTATTTTCATTGATAGATGAAAGAGTCTACAAAACTACTAAACATTAATCACGAATAATCCAGATAAAGTTTAGTCAATAACAAGGTACAAGAAATCAAAGTATCAACTCGACATTGGATCCTCTTATTCAGTTTTATATTTCAAGCAAGAATGCTGATATAAGCATGATAATGAAATAAACATGAAACATACCACCTGAGGCTTGAAAGTCTTTAGTTTTAAAAGAAGTCCAACCTACATGAGAAAGGTCAGTGGGAACACTGACAAAAACTTTTAAAACAGAGATGATAAAGAAAACCAGTAACTTTTTAAGAGAATAATATTAATTTTGAAAGAAAATTTGTTGGGGAAGATCAGAAAATACACATACGGTTTGCAACACTGCAGCCTGTCAGGCTTCAATCAGTAAAATATAGGCAGATCTTTCGCCAGATATAAATGCTGCCTTACTATGAACAATGAAAGGTAGGAAAACAAGAAAAGGTTTGAGGAAAGAGTGTGCTTATCCACACAATACTGGATGCAGGAGCTTCTGGTCACATCCACCACTGCTAATGGAAAATATCAGGACCCAGAATACAACCATCTTCATCAACACCATATGAAATAAATTAAGTTAAAAAATATAACTAAATGACCGGCATGCTGGCAAATCAAACTGCTTGCTGATACATCTAAAATATAGCAGATAAAAAATTATTATCATTGTTGTTCAAGTAACAACTGAGCATTAAGTTATTTTTTAGCAATTGAGGAGAGTGCTGAGCATGACACTGGGAAGGTATATTATAAACACAGCATTGTAAAGTTTGTAAAATAATTACATATTACCATGGATAATGAAAACACCTGTATAAAATTAACTATCAACAAGGAAATTACTATAGTTAACAAAACTCAGGATCAGCATAGCAAACCCTTACAAACTGACAAGAATTTGAGGAGCTCCGTGGTATGGCAGTTAATCCACAATTGGGAAGTTTTTTGTAACTTCATTTAAAATATCTGCTGTTGGCCACTAAAGTCACAAAACAATGGCCTTGATAACAATTAATCTGACACCAAGTACAATTCTTGCACTAACATTACAATGAAGTCCCAATGCCAAAAATTCACTTCTACAGTTCCAGAAATACTCTTTAACACTTTTAAAAATTTCCATCCTTTCCTTAAATTCAAGTCTATTCTCCATGTGCATCATACAACTACACTTCTTCCCAACAAGAAAAAGAAAAGGCCAAAGGCCCACTTGTGTAAAATCCAGAGACTACATAAAAATAACATTAATTATGAAGCAGGCACAATCCAGGTTTCAAGAAACATCATTCAGACATTCATTACCTGATCATTCAGAACCAAAGGATCCTGACTGTATGTGGGTCTAAAGATTAAATACAACTCACTCAAAAGGTGGTGATAAGTAGAGGTCTGTTACAGACCATCAGCTCAAACTATGAACAGTAAGGATTTTTTTTGTAAGCCCTATTTTTAATGTGCTGAAAGAAAAAGGTCAAACTGAAGTCTTTAATACTGAAATCTAGTATCTCAGGATCTTAAGCTGCCAACAGTAAAAACATCAGTTTTTAAAAAGTTATTAGCAACTGTTTTCTAACAGCACCCACCATAACCAGAGAAATTACCAAGTATTCCATTATAATAGCTACAATAAGTAAGTCACTGGAGTAGAAATTTGGCATGGTCTAAGAATTACTGATCATGATCAAATTACATATCCGGATAGAGATTACTAACTTTTATATAAATAACAAGGTACATCAATGCTCAATGCTGAGTTTTCAAAATTTCAGAAGCTTAAAAAGTGTTACAAACAAAATGAATTGGGAAAAAAAAATCTTAAACAGAAAAACATGAAAACAGAAACTTCCCTAATGGCTTTTATCTTTGGTCAGGCAATTCTACAGCTAGCCAAAGGACAAATTGTGTACAGTTTTGGCTACAGCTCAGCCTAGTTTCTCAGAACCTGATTTTTTTTTTAAAAAAAAGAAGTTAAAAAAATAAGGAGGACCAATAACTTAGAACAGGGGAGGTTGGATCACCATCAATATAAACTACTATTGCAGAGTGTAGAAACTGAGAGACGCAAAACATCCACCCATGACACCACCAAGGGTGTAAGTAACAAACACCACCTCAACAATAACAGAGGCCTACAACTAGACAGAGGTGGCACAAGTGTTAAAAATTGTAAGGACAGATCAAAAATAGTCAATAAATACTTTCATTCTATAGTTGGAAAGATTCAAAATGGTGTAATCGTATCACATTATATTGATTTTCCTTCCAACTCATTTGTTAAGCAGATGTTCCAGATCAGATGTTAAAAAACATTGCGAGAAAAACATTTTAAATCAGCATACTTGTTAAACTTATCTCAGAGTCTTAGAGTAGTCAGCCCAGCAAATCTTTGATCTGCTGATGCTCTTTTAAAACTACGTATTTTAAAATATGTATGTGTCTTTAAATGCTAGGGACTGCCACCATGCAGAGGAGTGAAAACACAGTGTCAAAGGGACAAATCAAGTTTAAGGCAGTCTGATATGATAGAGAATTCAGATGAGATAACAAGAACTAAGGAAAGACAGATGCATTCAAATGTATTCAAACAATAATTGCATGCCTTATTTTTAAATAGTGGCAAAGATGAATCACTGAAACAAGTCATGCAGAAAAGTAAATGGTAGAGTCTCAGTATCTTGATACACTTAAAAAAAAAAAAAGTCTTAGCCAACCAGAAGTTCAGAAATCAAACCCATTGAGACAAAAACTGATGCTGTAATATATTTAAGGTGAAATGTTCATGCATTAAGATAGATGCAGTACTTAATGCAAGTCAGCTTCAGAAAGCACATGAACTTTTCACATACACAACTAGATTAATTAGTAGCATGGTAGTAATGGTCTTTAATAAACCTAAAATAACTATTTACCAGCCCATGAGCAGAGCAAAAAGCCCTCCAAATTAAATAGTACAGAAGGATAATGTTGGGGGGTTTTAAATAGAACAGCATGGCACTGTCTCATTTCTATTGCATTCAATTCAGTATCAGTGACACTTGATTCTTTCTAGTACTTTCAAACCATTTCTGAAGAGAGTTAGTGCTTTTGGGAAGCCTACATCTAACCATTAACAGTGGCAGAATATCCATTTCTATTCTGTTTGGTAATTCATCAACTTTTATCCAAAATAAATGTAAAACGTTCAAGGTTCATCTCCACGGTCCAGATGCAGTTTGACGAACTGCACGAGCTTGGCTCTTCCTTATTTCAACTGCCACAGTGCAAATACGGTCAACTGTTTCTCCTCAAGGACTGTCACACATGGATTCATGTAAGATTCAGAAAACCAATGCTTTTTTTCTATTCAATGTCATTAAAAAGAGCAGGAATTATCAGATTATAATGGAGGACCTCAAACTACGTAATTTGCAAGTCCTTTTTATTAAAGTAGTTGATCACATAAGTTGCAGCATCACAAAAATAATGACACTAGGGCAAGTGAGAAAAACATTCTTAAGTAAAACACACACGACAGCAACAACATTACTAAAAACTGGAAATGGTACCAGCTATGCCTTTTAGAGGTCAAAACCCGAATTCAAGCCTCACTAATGTAACAACCAAACACAGGCAAGCAACTCTTCTATCATGTTTAACAGCTCTCCTGGTCCTCCTCTGAAAGCACAGCTCACCCAAAGATATGTGTTTTTACAGAACACAGATAGAACTGCTTTGGACCCTTTCCTGGGCCAAAAGAAGCAGCACACAAAACCTACAGCTTATTTGCTTCAGAGCTGTGAAGAGCCTAAGTCAAACAGTTTAAATAACATACCACATTTGCACTCAGTAGACATCACTGGCTCCTGATCCAAAATGCTCTTACACGTGTTAATCAACAAAGCCTCCAATGGACTAGGAACTGATTATCTTGGAAACTGTCTATCCTCCACAATTCTCAGCAACAGCTGTTGTCAATTACAGCAGCATACCTAACAGTTTAAGATAAAACTCCTAAGGATAGGGCGCAAAGTAAACTTTCTAAGACTTCATCAACAGAATTCCTTTCAGGGCAAAGTGTAAACCAGTTCTTTGCACAGCCCTTCCCGAGTGAAAAATGAAGTTGTAATAGTAAAAACAACCTGCAGACAGCAAAGATGATCTCTATTTTACCATAAATTATAGGCAGGCAGAGTAAATCACATTTTTCTTGCACATCAGTACAAAATAACAAAGGCTAAAAGATTCATGTGAAAACAAAAGAGAAAAGCACAACATTGAAGAAAAGACAACATGGTTAGGTAAAGAAGGAAAAATGTGAGAGGCCTGCTTTCACTTATATTTTTAAAGGTAAGTGTCCTTCTCACAAGTGGCAAAGTACTTTCAGAAAACCACTGAACCAATTTTGGTAACTGAGCTTTGCTAATATTGCAGCTTAAACAGAAAAACTGTTTGTAAACATCAAGTTTCTAGCTTTTCTCAGATTTACAAGAAGGCTTAAATGAAGCAAAACATGCAAGAATCTCATCAGTTTAATCAATCATTGAACAAAGCTACCAGTACAAGCCTTTCGTAGTTGCATTCCCATCCAAAACGCTGGAGAACAGTCTCTTGTTTTCATCTCACTGACAAAAGGATGCCATTAATATCTTTTCAAATGTTCAGTTTTTCACAGGAGTTTACCATATCTGTAGTACCTAAGTTATGAAGGCATCATAAAATCTAGAGGCAGGAAAAAATGCACTATCTTTCCAGTATGCACTTACACATCTAGTAATTGCTCATGTCTCATACTGTGCTAGGCACTGAAATTCCCTACCTGTATGGGCCTGTAGGTTCACAGCCCATACAGCTCCTATTGTTGGCTCAATAGCAAAATTGCCAATTTCAAGTAAGAAAATATACAAAAAAGGTTTGAAATTCACCAGTTTATTTTGAATAGGCTGTGTTTGTTTACCTGAAGTCTGAACTTATTTCAACACAGTATTAACAACTTCAGCAATCGTTACTATTTATATACATCCGTGACTCCTATGGGTAGAGCATTTAGGCCAAACACAGGCCACGTGTGTCAGGAAAAAAAAAAAAGTCTGACTGGTAATCACACCTGTGTTAACTCACAGTTACTACAGTAACAAAAAGAAAAAAAAGGTTTCAAAAATAGGAATCATTATCACCCACAAACAATGTAATTTTCTTATTGCCCAGTTTCAGATCTTACAGTATTTCAACCTGAATTGGAAAAATACAGTGGGTGATGATTTAGAGAGAGATGTGATGTAGGACTAATTTAACTGAATGTTTCATGAACCTTAAGTTCTTAAAAATATTTTCAATAATAACAATCAACCCACATGTAATTGGAATGTATTTTGGAATCTTTAGTTTCCACAGAGTATTATCAGTAAATACCTGAACGAATGTGTGACAAACAATTTTAATGAAGTTTCTTTAGTCAGAAAAGAGACTTATGCAGTGCTTTTTAACCAAGTTTCAGATCTTTGTAAGGGAAGGTAAGGAGGATTACAGAGAGTCAAGTGGAGAATGGATACTGTGGAGCTGAGTGGCAGAGCTATAAGTGTATTATTTTCTCCCAAGTGCCATCCCAGTACATTTTGTACATGATTCTTTCACATGTATACCTCTTTTATAACACCAAAGCAATGCTATGCCAATATGATGGAACAACTGTTTCTTAAAAGCAAACCATAAAGCCTCCAGGATGTGTAATACCACAGGGTATGTAGCTAAACTGAACTACTGATGGGTTAAGTACAGCCATCTCACTGTATGAAACTCTCAAACAGCTAAAATGTGTTAACTGCAGCCCTTACACAGAAATGCAGACTTGTACACCACTTGAACTGCTGTATCCCAAAGAAAAACGTGTGATGGTTAAACATCTACCACTGATGGCAATGGACAGCTAGCACAAACTGAGTGCGGTAGGTGAGAACAGGGAGGCAGAGAGGCTCTGGGGCACGAAAACTGGAGGCAAGGCAAGCTGCTTCTAAAAACTCTTTTTGAAGGCCTGGAGAAAAAAAAAAATAACCATGAAGACCTTCAACTTCCCTCTTCAGCCATCGGAATCACCAACAACAATTAAAAAAAAACCCAAACCAAACCAAACAAAAAACACCAAAAAAAAAACCCCAAAACAAAAACAAAACAAAACAAAAAAAAACAAACCAACAAACCAACCCAGAGAGAGGGAAACCTTGTGACAACTCTGCCTCCTCCTCTCCTCCCTGCTCTCACCTCCCGGCAGCGAGGCTCTGGCCGCAGAGCTCCCTGCCGGGGAGCATCTGCCCTCGGCACGCCCCAGGCCGCCGCCGCTCCCGGCGGGACCCCGCGGGAGGAGGGCGGGAGAGGCCGAGGAGCGGCGGCGGCGCGGGGCGCGCAGGCCTCGGCGCCCCCCCGGCCCCGCTGCTGCCACTGACGGCCGGG